>MU005598.1:25463-166672 GCA_010405425.1 Lentithecium fluviatile CBS 122367 | reverse complement strand
AGAGGTCTGATGGGCAGCTTGTGGTAGTCAGTCCCTCGCGATGTAGCTCGAGAGCCATGCGGACTATAGCTAGCTGTGGTGATATTCAAAATTCACAATCAAAATCAAAACTGGGGTGAAAGACCGCAAAACTGAATTCGTGTTCTCATAACGTTAACTTAATGAGAGACATCATGACTAAGCTCCTCCCCTGCAGCTTTACCCCAAGTACCGAGATAACGCCGCTCTACGCAACTCGAAAAGTTCACAACCACCACCATAGCCTACTTCACACCACCAACCGACACTATGGCCGAAGTCCAATCCCATCCGCCCACAGAGGCACCCGTCTCGGACGTCACTCCCGCCGAATCTTCCGCCTCCGCCTCCGCCTCCACCCCTCCGCCGACCGACCTCGTCCCGACCACCACCGAGCAAGCCATCATAACCACCAACGCCGAAGGTAAACGCGTAAAGAAGATAATCCGGCGCAAGCGTCGCCCTGCACGCCCCCAAGTCGATCCCGCGACTTTCAAAACCGATGCGCCCCCTCCCACAGGCACAATCTTCAACATCTGGTACAACAAATGGAGCGGCGGCGACCGCGAGGACAAGTACCTCAGCAAAACAGCCGCGCAGGGCCGCTGCGTCGTCGCGCGTGACAGCGGATACACCAAAGCCGACAAGACACCCGGAAGCTACTTCTGTCTCTTCTTCGCGCGCGGAATATGCCCCAAGGGCGTGGACTGCGAGTATCTGCACCGCCTGCCGACTGTCACCGACATCTTCCCGTCAAACATCGACTGCTTCGGACGCGACAAGTTCTCCGACTATCGCGACGACATGGGTGGCGTCGGCTCCTTCACGCGGCAAAACCGAACCCTCTACATCGGCCGCATCCACGTCACCGACGACATCGAAGAAATCGTTGCGCGCCACTTCCAAGAATGGGGCCAGATCGAGCGGACTCGTGTCCTTACCGCTCGCGGCGTGGCCTTCGTGACGTATATGAACGAGGCGAATTCACAGTTTGCGAAGGAGGCTATGGCGCACCAGTCGCTTGATAATAATGAGATCTTGAATGTGAGATGGGCGACTGTAGATCCAAATCCGCAGGCGCAGAAGCGCGAAGTGAGGAGGATTGAGGAGCAGGCTGCGGAGGCGATAAGGAAGGCGCTGCCGGCTTCTTATGTGGCGGAGATTGAGGGGAGGGGCGATGCGGAGAGTAAGAAGAGGAGGAAGATGGAGGGGAGCTTTGGGCTGCAAGGGTATGAGGCGCCGGATGATGTGTGGCTAGCTAAGGAGAAAGCGGAGGAGTTGGCGCAGGGGGTCAGCGGGCCAGAGGAGCGGTTGATGCTTGAGGGAGGCGAGGCTGGCGTTGACGAATATGCTGCACTCCAGCCGCAGCAGCAACTCGAGGCGCCGGCGAGTAACGGCATATTATCGGGGTCTACGCTCGCGGTATTGAAGGGGTACACGGCAAATACGACGGCGAAGAGGCCGGCGCCGGCTATGGGGCCTTTGGTCGGATATGGCAGTGATGAGGATAGCGATTGAAGGATCCCCACTTCTCGGGACTGGGATGATGGAGTAAAGGAGTTAAAGAGCAAAGGAACTTTTGTACATTATAGCATAGGATGGATAGGCCAGAGCATAGGTTGAATGCCGAAAATTGATACCCGGGACCATATTCCCATCCATGTTCCCGAGTCCCGAGTGAAGCTTCTCGCCACCCGCACATTCAAATTTCACAACATGAGATTTCAGAACAGCACAGTGAGTTGAACAGAAGCATGGAGAGGAGAAAATGAGATTCGTTATCGAAGAATGGGAGCGAGGGTGGTATCTTAATCAAAGGCGTCAGAAAGAAGAATCCGGAACACCCAAACGCCTCGCTGCCATTCCGCAATGCAGACAATAAAAGTCCGCTCTCGAGAGCAAGTAAACCACAGTGGCGTATCGTCGCAACACCAGGCAGATGCTCTAACCATGGCGTATCGTTGCAACACCGACACCAGTTCCAGTCCCAGAACCAGCCATGTCACAACCCTAAACCAACACCCCAGTACGCCCAAGAGTACACACTCCGACAATGGCGAATCATCGCAACGCCATCTGCAGCACCATTCAGTTCCTGAATCAGCCATGTCTCAACGGTAGACCTACCCTCGAGCAATGCCATCTCGCTGCAACCAGACCCAGACGCGGACCCAGAACCAGCCGAGCATCGACAGGTGGCCTAAATATCGTCAACCCCATCCCTCTCCCTCATCCCAATCCCACTAATCACCCTCCTACCCTCCTTCGTCCCCTTCTCGACGCCGCGGAGCGTATCCGCCTCGGCCCATCTCTTGCCTTCGCTATCCCAATTTTTCTCTTCCTCTTCACCCTCCTCTTCCACGGCATCCTGCACATTCTTGAACAATCGCTTCGCAGCCGCGACCTCGCCGTCGCAAGGGGAGACACATCCAAACGCACACATCCTCCTGCCGCAAGGCCGCCAGAAGCGATACTCAGCTACTTGCGCCTCCGTTAAGGGGCGGGCCGCAAGAAGGCCGGAGTCCACGCTGCGGTTGGATGTATAGCTGAGCATAGTGCCGGATGCGGAGAGGGGTGATGCGGTCGAGGTCTCGAGGCCGTTGGCAATCGCGATCGCCGGGAGCGGGGAAGACGAGCTGCTAGGCAGAGACGACGGGGGCGTCGGCAAGAAGCCAAGGTTCTTCCAAGTCGGGGCGGGATAGATTGTAGGCGGGCTAGTCTGCATGAGGGGATTCGGTTGGTGAGAGAGGGATTGGATGGCTAGCTTTCCGACCATGTTCTTGAGCATTGCTGTGCGAGGGGATATATTGCGGGGCGGGCTCGTGGGGCTGAGCGAGGAGCCAGTGTGCGAGGCTGGAGGGCTGCGAAGCTGCTTTGGACTGATGGAGCCGATCCTTGCCTCGGGGACAAAAGCCATGCCTTCCCACGTGGTCTCTTTGGGGGATTCGGGGGTGGGCGGCAGACGCTGGGTCGTGGCGTAGTAATCATGGCCGTAGGACAGACAACGACGGCTCGGACCGCACATTTCGGACCCATCGATGCTCATCGGGCTTCCGGGGGGTACAGCTGAGTTCGCGGTCTGCAGGGCCGGGCTGGCAGTGCGAGGGGTAGCGATGGCGCTTCCAGTCTCGGAAGCTGGCGAAGGGAATAACTGCTTCGCATCGAGTGTAGGCGAGAGCGGGCTCGGGTAGCCTGGGTAGCGTCGTCCAACTTCCGTCAAGAGAGACAGCTTCGCTTGCTGAGCATTCATCATGTTCATCTCTTGAGTGGCGTTGTGCATGCCGACCATTTTCAGCACAGGAGCAATGCTGGCAGCCTCCGGACCGTATGATACACCAGCCGCTGAACCATCGAAAGAGGACATCAAAGAGACCTGGCGCGTGTTGTAAGCGTTGTTCATACTATGAATGCCTTGTAGAGACGGAGGGAATGGTTGATGGCCGGAGTAGCTGCTGAAGGAGCTGGTCATGCTGTAGTTGTTGTTCGATCCGTGTGCGGCGCCTTCGCCGGTGATGCGACGCAACGCCTGTGCGGTGAGTGGGTTGAGACTCTCCGCGCGGGCGAAGCGAGCATCGTCGACGATCCATAGGCATCCGTACTGCTGCCACGGGAAATTCTTCAAGAAGTGGTCTTCGGGGTAGACATCGTAGCCGAGAGTCCGGGATCGGAAGAAGACGTAGAGGTAGCGGCAGTCTGGAAACTGTCGGAGAACCTAAAGAAATTGGATTAGCGTGGCTGAAATTTGCAAGCGCTGTGGAGAAGAAGCAGAACAAGACGACGAAAGAAGGAAATGAATGTGTGCAATGCCTGTATTCTCAGAACATATGGGATTAGATGTTAGCAAAAGCAGGGTCTTTATAGTTATCATACATCCCAAGCTGGAAACAAAGGTGGATGCGCCGTAAGCCTGGATAGCCATGTTAGTTAAGAATCGACCATGTACCTTCTGAATGTACTCACATAAGAACTTCAAAAGCAGCGTGCCTCTTCAGCTGCTTTGCTACCCTTCGATATGAGTACAGAACCTCCGGACGCGCCGTCCTGATATTCTTTCGTCCAATCAACTTGTACATCGCCGGACATGTGTTATACATGGGATCGAAGACGAGTAGGTTGCACGCCCCATCCCGGCGGCGTTCGAAACCTATAATGGTAAGGGAATGTCCGGGCTCTTGTAGATAAATGGGTGGCAAGAGCGTCTTATAGACATTGGAGCCATCGCTGGCCGCAGCCTGTGCAAAGTAACGTTCGACGGCAGCGAGAAGTTGCTCATGGGCTTCGAACGAGCCATCGGGCGAGTCGCTGAACATTTCGACAGCGCAATCGATCTGGGAGCTGAGGAAGAAAGCCTGAGCCTGCAATGATGTAAGTATAAAGAACCGATGGATGCGAAGGTACATACCTCTGGTGTGCCGATGTACTTTCGGGTGTCTCGGATACCGCCGGTTTGCTGACGACCAATCTCATTGATACCCTTGTCCCAAGCCCTCTCAATGAGGTCTTGCAGCTTCAGAATACCCGGGGTGCGTCCCTGGAACTCCTCAAAGCCCTGAGCCTTTGCGCCCTGGATGTAAGAGATGAGCATCTGAATGTTGCGGTACCCGCAGAAGCCTCCTTCCTTGGGTGTTTTGCCTATATGAAGTGTTGATGGGTGGCAATAGTAAGCTTCCTTAACGGACCGATCTAATGCGGATAGCTGAGCGAGGATAGGAATGATACCGGGCGTCTCGTTCTGGACTTGCTCTTGCTTGATGAGGCGACCATCGCGACCAATGCGGTTGACGATGGTAATCTTAGGACCGGCGGCAAGCTGATCATGCAGCCATCGAGGCATGCGGTCTTCCCAGGCATGTGGACCAAGCTCTTTGCGCTGTGAACGATTAGCATCTCCATCTGATTATAGGTGAAGGTCAACTTACACCCAGACGACAGCTGCTTGCAGGGGGTTTGATCTTTTTCTCCGCTTTCGCAAACGGGTTGAAAGTGAGGATACTGCGCGAGAGGGTACTCTTCTCACTACTGCTCGTATCGCTTCGACCCCTCTTAAGCTTCTTTCCCTTCTTGCGACCTGCATCCTCAGTCCGTCTCAGAGCATCCGGCAAGCCAGTCGAGAAGTTCTGCTCATGGAATGAAGGTTGGAACGATCCCTTGGGATGGCCTGCGACGTCTCCTCCGTGCATATTTCCTGGTCGTTGCGAGTGATACTTTCCGGTAAGCTCGTCAAATGATAATGATTCTGCGGCGTGGTAATCGAGATGGTCGTTGAAGTCTACGAGAAGGATGAGCTCGCCGCAGTCGGGTGCAGGGCACAGGACACTGTTTTCGTCTTCGTCGGAAGAAGGCGTGCCACGCTCCGAGTGTTTTGTGGACTGCGTGGAGGAAGTGCGAGCCGGTAGATTTGATGGAAGCGGCTCCGGATCATCCTCTACGATGAAAGGGGAGTCCGTGGTGTGAACTTGCTCAAAGTGTAGTCGCAGAACGTAGTCATCGGAAGGAAGGACCGTGAAGTCACAGAGCGGACATTCCAGGTTTGCCGTTGGACCTGCCATGTCTTGTGCCATGACGCTTGAAGGTTGTTGGTCGTTGCAAACGGCGTTGTGGTTCGGAGGCGTGAGACAAGTCGCAGTTGCGGGTCCTCGCGGGTCGATCCTTACGGAAACGTTCACTTCAAGATCGAACCCAGGAGTTTGCTGTTGCTAAGGTCCGTCGTGGCTTAGCATAACGCGCAAGACTACTAGAACTCAGGGATTCGCGGTTGGCTGAACTCTAACCAGGTAAGTCAGCTCCGAGCTAGGTCTGGGAAGAACAACAAGGATTGACGAGAGTGGCGCACAATGCGCAGCGCCTTTATGGGTACGCAAGGTGCCCAGAAAATTGAAGGCAGGCGTGATGTGTCGCGGATGGAGATATGGGCCTGATGCTTGAAGGCTGAAATAGGCAATCACGTTGTCGCTAGCCAAGCCAAGCCACATGACGCCTAGGTGCTCGTGCGCTCACCGTGTTGTTCACCGCTCACCGTTCCTCTCTCCTCCTCGCCGAATGGTGATTCTGAGCATGAGAGTGTTGCTTCACCTTTACCTACCCTCGCCACCATTCAAAGCAGCATGATTCACGAGATGAGCATCCACCACCATCACTTCCGTAGAAAAGGCCACAATTGAATACTATCACCAGGTCCCCATTCATTGTAACTAAACCCCATCCCCAAGCGCAACTATGCACAGAAAATCTGGACACCATGACATTGGCGTACCATCTCGTCTAGAAGTGTAAAACCCCCGCTTCCATTTCCCCTGTTCCACCCACCACCTCCTCCTCTCCATGTGCTCAGGTATCGAAATGATTCGAAACTCCCTGCAAAGACGTCCGACCAGAAGAAGACAAAAAAGATTTGCCACATTACATACCCAAGCATGTGCGACGCCTTGCCTACCGCGCCCGGGTAAGAAGAACAACAGCAAAGAGAAGACCAGACACCCTTACAACTACAAGTACTTGTTCGTCGTCTCATATCCCGCCCTCTAGTTTTCGTCGTTCCAATGGAGAATGAAAGCAGCAGCTATACTATGCCACCGCCTCCTCTTCGATAAGCGATGGCTGCCCATTCATCTCAAGCCCACCGTCACCATTAGTATGCTCGAACTCCATCTTCTCCTGCTGCGCGATCGCCTGCGAAGACACTATCTCCGCAAGACGCTTCAATCTTGGCGTTTGCAGCCCTACAGCAAACTGGTTAGCGCATATCCTGACCGGTAGCGTAACCAAGCGTTTGTACTTACAAGAAGGCGTGTATGTTTCCAGTGCCGTGATGACTCTGGGTTCGGCGATTTCGTACGGGCCCGAATCTTCCATGTCAACCGCGGTGAGGAGGAGGACATCGCTCTTTTCTGTGACGCGGGAAGCGACAGCTTTCATAATTTCGCCGTTGATGGGCTGCTCGTAGTCGGCAACAAGGTATTGATTGAGCAGCTTTTGGATTTGGTTGGGAGACAGCATCCAGCAGATGTCTTGAATTATCTCGATGTCGTTGAGGGTGGCCTTCTTGAGCTGAAGCAGCTTCGTAGCTTGCATCAAGTGCTCAAGCTGAAGAGTGCCCTCAGGCATGTCGTGCGACTTGCACCACTCCTCGATACGGGTGATGTTGTAGTTGATCTGAAGGCCACGCTTCCATGAGAGGAAGTTTCTCCTCATGAGCAAGTCATTGAAGGCGGTCACCCCAACGAGCCTCAAAAGCTCCGTCACAAGCTGAGTGATGATAGTGTCTTCGAGATAGTAGGCCTTCATGGCCTTGTAGACATTATTCAGCAAGCTGAGAAGGTTGTCCATGCTGTAGGCGGGAGTGCTGCTGCCCTGAAGTAGCTTCCCGAGGAAGCGGTTGCTCTCATTCGTGACAAAGCCGGGAAGAGATTGAGACTCGATGATAGCGGGGATGATCATCTTCTGCAGCTTCTTCTTAAGTACTTTCATCCATGTGTGGTAGATGTTGAACTCAAGACTTTCCAAGTCATGCTTGACGATCTCTAGTAGCCTGTCGTACTCGTAGTTGTCGGTCTTCTGCTGCTCGTACCAATCCTCGGCGAGGAAGACAAATGAGAGCATCTCGTGGACATTAGACAGCCAGAAGGCTCCAGGGTTGATCGCTTCCTCGCCATCGTGTTGCATGACTTCTTGCTGGATCGATTGCATGACATTGGCCAAGAAACGCTCCGACTCTTTCACGAAACCATTGTTCCACATCTCGGAGGTAACCAAGTTGATGAGATAAGCGGGGAAGAGAACTTCCTTGTCCGTCGGCGGGGGGGTGGTTGTGGGAGAAGGAATCTTTAGGTTTTTGATTAGGCCAAGAGTGACTTCATCGTTCAGGTTCTCCTCATCGGCCAGAATGTTTTCCAACTCCATTTCGACGTTATCAAAGTTAGGATTGAACGTCGATCCAGAAAGGTTTGGGCGATGGAGCGTGGACCCAGGGTGCATGGACACAGGCCGCGGGCTGTATGTCGTCGCAGCAATGCGGTCTAGATCGCGGGTGTCGGGCCCAGCGCTCCGTCGCTTCGGTTTCTTCGAAGAGACAAGCTTGATCAGGCTGCTGGCACCCATGTTTAGTGCGTGGCCATTGGCCATCTCGCCGTTGATCGGACCGGAGCGCTTCATCAACTCGACCTGCTCCTGGAGGTCCGCAAGCTGTTGCCGGAGCGACAATTTCTCTGACTCGGTGACATTGCTTCTCCTCCTGGACTGTTCGAGGTCCTCCGTCGTCTGCTTGAGAGAAGCCCGAAGCTGCTTCTCCTCTTCTTGTAGATGGCGCATCTTGGAGGTGCTCTCGTTGTAATTGGCCTGAAGCTTCTTGAACTCTTCTTCCATGACGCTCAACTTGGCAGCGGTGATACCAGCCTGGTTCGCCTCGGCCTGGAGCTCCTTTTGCCGGTTCTCGAGCGCACGACTCCGCTCCTTGTACGACTTGATCTGGCCTTCGTAATTCTCCACTTGTGACTTGAGAGCCTTGTTCGCTTCCTTCATCGAACCCAAAGTTTGCGTAAGCTCGACGACCTTGTTCTCCAACTTGTACGAGATGTTCTTGAGATCGCGGGCTTCGGCGCGGAGACCCTTGTATTCCTTGCGGGCTTTCCTTCCTCTCCAGATCTTCTGGATGATGACGATCTTTTTCCTGTATTGTCTCCAAGCCTTGAGCTGTCGCTGTGACCGCCACGTGCGTTGAATGATCCGAGCGGCGTTCCCAAGGCGAGTATCCAAAATGTTTTTGCGGCATAGATACCCTTTGGCAGAAGCCTGGAACTTGATGACCGAGTTCCTAACAAGGTGGAATCGTTTCCTGTCTTGGGAGCCACGCCACACTCGCTGAATGGTTGTTGCGGCCTTGATTTGCCTGGCCTCCTCTGCACGTTCTCGGGTCATATAGCCTCTTGCTAATGACTGAACAGCGATGATGGCTTGACGCATCTCCAAGTAGACGCGGCGGTAGTATTTGGCGCGAAGGTTCTTCTGGATCATAACGGCAGCGTCGTTGAGCCTTGCCGATCGCAAGTTTTCGAGGAAGGCTAGCATGCCAGCGCGGAAGAAGATTTTGGTCAGACCCATCTGGTATTTGTCGGTTCCATCGTTCTTTCCAGCCCCTAAGGCCTTGCTCAGGATGGCTTTTGCCATGTTGCGGATCTCGGGGGTCCATGACGAAGAGGGCACCAGCATGTAGTAGCGGAGAGCAAACTCTTCGTACGTCCACCTGGTGGGGTACCCAGCGCAGCTGATACGCACAGTCTCTAGAACACCGCAGGCGCGAAGCTGACTCAAAACCATGGGACCTTCAAACTTCCAAGCTTCCTTTGCTTCGTTGGGTTTGATACATCGAATGTAGTGGACATCAGTCGAGTTGATTGTGTGCATGAGCTCGATCAAGGAGGATTTGAAGATTCCACCTAATGTCGGTTTCCTGTTAACGGCTATCCTCCGTCCAGCGGCGCCGGGTGCTTTGGCGGATGCGGTGGCTGCGGTTTCCTTGTCACGGATCTGCGCGGCTACATCCAAGACCTCAGTCAAGAACTTGTTGCTCGAGGCCTTGAGGACTTGCATGTGTTCGTCAGGCACAGTGTCTCGGTTCTTCTCAATGAAGCCATCGGACTCGTATGTGACGTCTATGGCGTAATGGCAGACAGTAAATGAGGACTTTCCAAATCGAGGCTTCTTGTAGAACTTGTGCTTGTCGCCAGAGAAGTTGTGGTGTAGCTTGGTGACGAATTGTTCATCGGAGCCCATGGGCAGGCGCGACTCTTCATCGAGCAAAGATAGCACACCGAGCTTGCCCTCGATCAAATCAATGCACGGCTGGTTGTCTGCAAAGTCGATGAAGGTCCAGTCGATCTCTTCTCGGAGATATTCCTCTTGCTCGAGCTTGAAGACGTGCGCGTTGAATTCCTGCTGCAATTTCTCGTTGGCGTAGTTGATACAGAACTGTTCGAAAGAGTTCTTTGCGAAATGTTCAAACCCGTAGATATCAAGCACACCGATGAACGAATGGGCAGAAGCAAGAACTTCTTCGGTCGCCAGACTTTCGTTGGTACGCTCGACCAGCCAGTCGAACAAGCTCGAATAGATGAACTTGGCCACGGAATCCCTCACAACTGTTGCCTGTTGCTGGGTAAGGTTCGACACGATCTTTTCGCCTCTAGTGATGAGCTGCTTCTTGACGGTCCACTTTGCGAAGTTGATAGCATCGATCCCTAGCAGTTCACATGCCTTGACGAGAGCGGGCTCGTTGGGGTCAAGCGCAGAGTCGGTACGGGTAGCCGTGATTTTGATATCACCAATGTGCAAAAGGGCACCGAGCAATCGGAAAATCTGAGATTGTGTGGCGGGAGGGACTCCGATAGTCGTGAGAGAGCTCCTTGTAGCGTCGAACTCTGCCTTGTCGTCCACGCCATCGATGGTTGGGGAGCTGCCCTGGTTGAGGTACGAGAACTCTTCGACCGGCTTCAATGAGAGCTCCTGCCGTTCCTGGTCTGTAGCCCCCTTTATCAACTGGTAAAAGATGTGGTAATTCCGCTCCTTGAGTGGCTGGAACACCAGTCTTGACCGCTCAAGCAGGTATGTCCTGATCTTCGCACCCACAATGTCCGTCTTCTTGTTGAACATGATCTCGATGTACTTGCCGAAACGGGAAGAGTTGTCGTTTCGCGTGGTTTTGGCGTTACCGAAGGCTTCCATGATGGGGTTGGTGGCCAAGATCTGCTCCTCGGTCTCGCTCATGGCGTCCGCCTTGCCTCTCCGCCGGCCGGGGCTGTCGGGAGACTCTCTCGTCGCAAAGTATCGCATGATGTACTTGGCGCTGACTGTTTTACCGGCACCGGACTCGCCGGACACGACGATGGTCTGGTTCTTCTCGTCCCGCAACATGTCCCTAGGCTGTGTCAATACTTGCCAAGTGTCCGGGATATCTTGTGCGGCACGAAGAATCGCTAGAAAAGACGGCTGGGAAGAGAGGGGATGTCTTACGCAAAAGCTTCTTCAGCAATGGCAAATAAATGCGGTGCGCCATAGGACCTCTGCTTCCCGGCATACACCTGCACCATGCCAGGCACGTACAACGAGTCTACCCTCGCGAACGGATTCGTGGCTATTAGCACGATGCCGGAGTATGTGTAGATCTCCTTCTGCAGATAGCGCAGCTTGATGGCCTGGAGCACTGTGCACTGTTAGCAGGTCGCCGAAACTCCAGAGAGCGTCCTCCATACCGGCCGGCTCGTTCAAATGTGACAGGTTCGTGAGGTCGTCGCTGGCCTCGAGCATGGCCGGGTTCATCAAGGGCGGCAGATTCGCATCGTTGCCGTCCCGGATGGCGACCAGCGTGGTTTCGACCGTCTTGGTCTGCGGATGCATCGTCAGCGGGCCGTTCCAGCTCGTCTCCAGCAGCGGGTCTGGTGTGAGGGCGCGCATACCTCGCCATTCTCTAGCGTGAAGACCAGCTTGACCTTGTCCCCGGCGATCTGCTTGTCAGTCACCTCAGAGGGCACCCAGCCCTCGGTCGCGTCGGGTTGCCATGCCCGGGTGCCGACCTCGTAGATGTGTGCCATGGTGCTCTCGCTCTCGCTCTCGTTCGCCGCGGGTGCCCTCGGCGTCGTGGTCGTGTCGCCGTCTGCGGAGTGTCAGGGTCCAAAGCCTCCCTTTCAGCTTCCAGTGTCCTGCGATGCGGCCGGCTGGTGGTGTGCGTCGCGGCGGGAATTCGTCGTGTGCGTGCAGTGTCGCTGCCGTCACAGGTGAGGATGCATCCCGCAGCTAAGGGCGGTGGTGGAGCGAAGAGGTTATTCGTCGGAGGTGCTGCTGCTGGGACGTCGACTTTCACGTCTAAGATTCCCGCTAGCTTCACCGCCCTGTCCCGCTTGCAGCAGGGGGTCTGCCCGCCAAGACGCCGTAGAGCTGCTCCGCTGTCGAAGCACGCAGCTGTACCGCGCAAGCGCCGTCTCACCAGATGCACCCTCCTGCAGAATCCACGGTTCCAAGCTTCTGCTCCAGCGAGCCCTATCAGGGCCGTCCCACGCTGCCCGACTCAGCGTTGCTTCTGGTGAGTGGTTCGCGTCCGCCTCAAACGCGCTCATGCATGCATTCACGACATCTCGCGCCGGGCAAGCCACCCGTGAGAAAATAGAACAGGGGACACCTCTAAAACGAAATCGACTTGATTCAGGCACCCTCACCAGGCCAGCGCGACGGAATTGACCCTGCTAGCATTGCGTGCTTCAAATGTGCTTGCTCATCTTGAGAAATCACCTCCTATTATGCTGGTCTTCTGAAACTCGCTAAGTGGAGATCACCAGATATTGTGCATTTCCTAAACAAACACTCCTCGTCCCATGCGCCTGCCCTTGGCAACAAGTTCACGTATATTTTGAACGCCATGTTGAATGCTATTTTGGTGATGACCGAATATCAACCCGTTGAATGCCGTTTCCTACAGAGAATTGCCCTGGTGCTTCGTTTCCTGAAACTTAGTACAGCATCCTGGTCCGCACACGGGATGAGAGACCCTCCAGACTATGGAAAAGATCCTTGATTTCCTCCTCCTTGACCTCGCTGACATCTGCCAAAAGATAGGCGATGTCTCCCCTAGAGTCTGAGCTCTGCTTGTCGATGTTGTGAGCATGCAGCGCAGCGTTGACCTGCCGGAGCACACCAGGCACGTTCCTATGGATGTACACTACACGCACGCAGTTCGGCTCGTCCAGTGTCAGGCTGCGCAAGTTGACTTCTGGCATGTTGACAGCGCCAAGTGTGGAGCCCTCGTTGACGTACTTGACGAGCGCATGGCTGACTTCCACGCCGATGGCGCTCTGGGCCTCTTCCGTGCTGCCTCCAATGTGCGGGGTGAGGATGAGGTTCTTCAGACCACGCAAGTCTTTCGCCCAGGGATTCAAGTCGGCATTGAAGTAGTCTCCATTACCGGCAGGCTCGTTTGGGAAGACATCGAGAGCTGCACCGGCGATCTTTCCGCTGCGCATGGCTTCAACCAAGGCTGGAATGTCAACAACGCTACCGCGCGCATTGTTGATCAGATACCCGCCGTTCTTCATCTTGTCAAACTGCTTCTTTCCGAACATGTTCTTCGTCTCTGGTGTCTCCGGCACATGTAGCGTCACAAAATCCGCCTGTTCCAGCAGGTCGTCCAGTGTGGGCACCTGCTTCGCAGTTCCGAGGCCCATGGAGTTTATGATATCGTAGTAGATAACTTCCATGCCCATCGCTTCGGAAAGCACAGACAGCTGGCTACCAATGTGTCCGTAGCCGACAATGCCCAGTGTCTTGCCACGAATCTCCCAGCAGCCCTTGCTCACTTTGTTCCATGTCCCATGGTGTAGTTCCATCGAGCGGTCGCCGAGCTGACGGGCGAGGACGATGATTTCGGCTAGAACGAGTTCTGCAACTGAGCGTGAGTTGCTAAAGGGCGAGTTGAAGACGGCGATGCCCTGGTGTGCAGCGTTCTGGAGGTCGACCTGGTTCGTACCAATGCAAAAGCAGCCGATGACGATGAGGTTCCGCGCTTCCTTCAGCACCCGCTCGGTGAGCTTCGTCTTCGAGCGTATACCAATGACGTGCACATCGCGGATCTTCTCGATGAGTTGTTCCTCGGGCAGGCTGCTCTTGAGCGCCTCAACTTGGTACCCCTGCTCTTTTAGAATATCCACGCCCGTCTGGTTGACGTTCTCGAGCAAGAGGACCTTGATGTCCTTGGTATCGAAGGGCTTCAGGTGTTTCGCGGGAGCTCCTGCGGATCCCATGCCGGACATGCTGTGCGAGCGTCCATCGTGAAAGCCGGGATGCGACGTAGGCTGTCGGAAGCTAGACGGCGGGCTGTGGAACGAGAGGGTCGGGCTGGTGCTGAGGTTGAGGCTGTTGGAAACTTGTTTGGTGAGGTTGCTGATGCCGCCAACGATGTCTTTGGGGGGAACCATGCTGGAAGCCTTGAGACGTTGATGTTGTGTCGGTCGACGCTTGGTCGTGATAGTTTGGGAAAGTGAACCTCGGGATACCAATTCAATTGCAAAGCAGTAGCACGTCAAAGTAGTCGCTAAAGATTCGGAAGCTGGGGTGCTTGTAGGTGGTTCCCCGGCCGGATGCGTTGGATGAATGGATGTGGCGACGAATGTCAACCACGTCACCTGCTCGTGTCTTCGAAATTCTTGGGCTATGCGATTCCCAATATAGAGAAATCAAGTTCTATTTACAACGACGTGACTCAGCCCAAAAAATTTGTCAACGCGACGCATGATGCAATCCACTAATGGCGCGTCCAAAACTTCCCCTCCACAACGGTGTCCCCGCCAAACTGTGGCGTTCACCAGCCACGCCACACCCTCTCCGCTTTCGGTACGCTGTCTGCAGCCAGGTCCAATAAATTGTAAACAAGCAGACAGTACGTCGATGGTGTTGGTCTCAAAAATAATTGCTACTCGAGGCCAAATACTTTGCATTCAATTGTCTATAGAATCCGAGCCTGCCTGTTGTGTTCCTAGAACCGGCTCCGGGGCTCTGCCACCAAGCAATTGTCCCATATCCCGTTGTTGAATAGTTCCAATACAGTTCACTTTTGTGCAGCGCCATACTAGCTTCATAGCTTTTCAGCAGCATCTGACATCGGCCATTGGTAGCCTGTACGCATTAGTGATTCGTTCCTACGTGCCACACAGAGGTTAAGTCCTACCTGCCGCATCGCTGAACTTGTAACCATAAGACGACGTGAAGTCATCCAGCACGGCGGGGCCGCGAGAGCCTGAGATAATCAGTCACTAATAATATGGGGGATTTTTGTCATGCGATTCGTACCGTAAGGATATTCCATAGGGATGATTTCTTTGTTGTCGTCAAGGTAGTGGAGGAGGGGAGTGAAAATCCTCCAGCTGGCATCCAGCTCATCGTCGCGGACGAAGTTGGAATGATCGCCTTTGAGCGCATCCAAAATGAGAGATTCGTATGCCTCGGGGATCTTGAGGTCAGAGAATCGCCGTCGGTAGGTAAGATCAAGCTCTGTGACGACCGTCTGCATGCTGAGACCCGGTAGCTTCGAGTTCATCTTGATGTAGACACTCTCATTGGGCTGCACTCGGATGACGAGTTCGTTTCGCGGGATGTCCTTGAAGATGCCCGAAGTTACATCCTTGAACTGAATGCGGACCTCCGTCTTTTGCTCGTTCAGAGCCTTGCCAGCTTTGAGGATGAACGGAACACCATCCCACCTCTCATTCTTAATGTACGCTACCATGGATGCGAATGTGGGGCATCGCGAGTCCTTGGGAACAGTATCATCCTCTTTGTAACCTGGCTTCGTGCCGTCGAGCGACTTTCCGTACTGTCCGATGATAACGTTCTTTGGCTCAATGGCGGGCATTCCGCGAAGAACGCGGACTTTCTCGTCACGGATGTCTTCGGCGGAGAAGGAGATTGGCCGCTCCATGGTCAGAAGTGTCAGAACTTGGAGCAAGTCTGTCTGGTGTCAGCCGTCTTCCCCCATTGCGATATTCCTAGTACGAACGGTTTTGCATGACGTCGCGAATGATGCCAAACTCGTCGAAGTAGCCTCCTCGTCCTTCTGTGCCGAAGGGCTCTTTGAAGGAGATCTATTTTTCAGTCAGGGGCGTTTATCACTGTGCTTCGTTTCACTTACCTGCACATTGTCGATGTGATTCCTGTTCCAGGTGGCACCAAAGAACTCGTTACCAAATCGCAGAATCAGGATGTTCTTGACCATCTCTTTGCCCAGGTAGTGGTCAATTCGGAAGATCTCGTCCTCGGTCCAGTCAGGGCCCAATGCGCGTTGAAGCTCTCTGGAGCTCCCAAGGTCTTTTCCGAACGGCTTCTCGACCTGTCAGGCAAGATTAGATGAGTATTTCAGCACGGATGTGACGGAAGACCCACGATGATGCGAGCAATGCCGTGCTTAGGGTAGCAGTTGCGCTTCAGGTGTTGAGAGACAGTGATGAAGACGCTGGGAGGAAGCGCCATGTAGAACACCCTGTTCGTCTCCTTGCGGCCCTTCTCGAGCTCCTCGATGTGTTTCCGCAGATTGATGAACGAGTCATCCTGGTCGTACTGGCCGGAGACATATGTGCAGAAACCGCAAAACTCCTCCAGCTGCTGCTCCATATCCTTTGTGGGTGTCTTGATGTAGGACTTTACGCGTCGAAGATACTCCTCGTGGTCCATCTTCGTCCGGGCGTATCCGACGATCTTGACATTCTTGGGGAGGAAGTTGTTCCGGTGCTACGCGAGCGTTAGGACGTCGCAACGATGTTCGTGAGAGCAACCTACGAGGCCGAAGAGCGCGGGGAACTACACGGTGGTCAGAACGAGCTTGTTGGGACCGGGACAAATGAGGTGCTCACTGTTTTCTTCTTCGCCAGATCGCCAGAGGCTCCCAGCACCACTATGATGGTGTTGTCCTTGAGCTCGAGGGTCCTGTGGGTGTATGCGTATCAGCGTCTGCTCTCCGGGACCTCCGCAATTGGCGAGCCGAAGCTCCAACAATCTTCAGTGCCCTGATTTCGCATCCTTTACAGGGCTTAAAGTATGGAGAATCTAGCTGGCTGCGTCGTCGCACGCTTTGTGGGAGAGGGGTGCAACTTACCCGGCGCCGGCGTCATTCTGGATGACCGTGTTCGCCATTGTGCTCGCTGCGCTACGGGGAATTTGACCTCAGTGGGTCGTGGGCGGCTAATTACGCGGTCCTGGGGGTCGAGAAAGGAGCTGTCGGCGAGTGTGTTTTGGGAAGCACGGATGAGAATGGGAAGGAGTTGTGTGTGCTGGTTGTTGTCGAAACCTTTCTGCGTGGTGGGGTTGCGCGCCGGTCTTTTAGCGGGACGGACGGTTGATAAGTATTGACGTAGGTATTAGAGCTTCGGAGGCGTCGGAGGGGGGCAGTTTACAGCGTGGATTTCGATGAAAACTGCCGGGATAAATTGCGGAGATAGCGACGGGTCTTTAAAGGGTCTTGACTACCAGGCAAGTCACCATGCATCACTAAGCCGCCGCATCTCTTGCAAAGCATCTCCGGCGCCAACAAAACCCACGACCGCGCTGGAGAAAAGGTTACTAACGCCGAGTCGTGCAAGCCCCCACTATCACAGTGCCTCACACGCCGCATACACCTCCGACACCTCCAGAAGGCGTTTCGTGCCGAGATCGCTGCCGGAAGTTTCTTCTGGCCTGTTGCTCCTCCCAATGCAAAACTTGACAAGGCGTGTCAGTCTCGTCGCAACTCCTGGGAAACGCTCCTGGCCGGCTTCCCCACAATGAGTACCCGAACACCGACACACTTGATGCCATACCATTTATTTTATCGAGGACTACCGTGGACTTCAAGCACCGGCATACCTTGGGGTTTCCGCGTCCCGCCCCAACTGCGGCCGCTCCATTCTCGTCCCGTGACTGCAAACAATGTTGAGGCCCTACTGCCATAGTAAGGATGCACTTGTTGGCACGCATCTACGACCATTTGGGAGGGCAGAGCTCGCTTGCCGCAGCGCGCTCCCTCTGCCGAACGGGTTTCCGAGGCTCGGAGACGCATCTATTTGTGCGTCGTATGCTGTTGGTTCGATGTGACACAGAAATTGTACAGAGCTTCAGCCTGCTGGGCCGATGGAAACCACAGCGGGAGTAGCCAACACTCCTCCATTGGACGGTAGAGGGTGCAATCAGTCACCAGGTCGGTCTGGCCGCTGCGCGTGATGCCGTCCATGGGGTATATCTAAGCCGAGAGACGAGGCATCCTGAAAAGTGAGAGACATGGTGAAGCGAGATAATTGATATTCCACACGTGCGACAGGACGGCGAGTACTTTGTGTTCTCTACACGATGTCCTGGTAGAGTGTGGAGTGCGTGCGCCTGGGAGGGGTCATACGATGGATAGGGCTGGTAGACGAAGAATTGCCGATGCGCTGAGCAGAAACCCGGTGTATAGCGTGGACAGGCACGGAATCTACAAGATTGAATGGCCAATTGGTCTGACATGCGTGCTGGGTAATGGTAATGGAAGGTACAATGGTGACTTAGAGAGGAAGGCGCTTGTCGCGCCTGATTGGCTAGAGATTTAGTCCTCGCCAAGCCCACAGTTCGCTAAGCGAGGAACGCACATCCAGACCAGAACTTCATCACCAGCGACAACAGCCTCTACTAACCCGCAGCACACCACGACTTCGGTCTCGACACCCACTCCGTACACATCCAAAAGGCCAAGGGCTAGTCATCATGTCTGAGAAGTCCCACCGCCGTAAGCCCAAGCCCAATCCAGCGCCCTAATCGCTCGCACTCCAAAATATACAATCCTGGAACTGCGACGACGAGGTACACTTCCCGACGCCCAGAATTTGTGCGCTAACATCTACTCTGCGTATAGTGTATGTGAAGGGAAAGCACATTTCCTACCAGCGCGGCAAGCGAAACACCAACCCGGGTACCTCTCTCCTCAAGCTCGAAGGCGTCGACAACACGGAAGCTGCACAATGGTACGCTGGTAAGCGTGTCGCCTACGTATACCGGGCACAGCGGTCAGTCCGGGGCTCTAAAATCCGCGTCATCTGGGGCAAGGTCACTCGTCCACACGGTTCGTAACCTATGCGACATGGCGATCAAACAAAAACTTACACGGGCATAGGCAACAGCGGTGTCGTTCGCGCCAAGTTCAGGTCCAACCTCCCACCGAAGACTTTCGTACGTAAATTCGAGTTGATCTCACTGGCATTGCTAATGGATACAGGGTGCCTCCGTCCGCGTCATGCTTTACCCTTCTTCGATATAAACCTTTGCGCTGCATTCGGGGCCGGGATGGTGCTTGGAGGAGGGTCGTGGTAGCGAGAGCAGAAGGGCAGTGGACTGGCAGATGACCGGGACGGCTTGATGCTCGATTGCATTCACATGGCATGTTCGGGCTGGTAATGGCGTCATTGCTTTTGGGAAAACCATGGCGGTGACAAAATCAAGACTCCTCCCCAAGATCAATGGAAAATGATCAAATTCAGATGCGTATCCTGGAGCATGTGAAGGATTGCGGACAGTGATGCGGAGATGCTTGGAGGATGGATATGAAATTCTAACCAACGCTAATCATCGCCGAAGTCTCAAAGCAAGACATACGTACACTCTTTTCGTGCGAATGGGTAGAAGGCGACCCATACCCCTCCATTGATATCGGCATGGTCTGCTCATTCGACTACATACTGCAGAATGAACCTGCCGAATCTCTGAGATGCAACGGGAATATCGGAAATCGACGGAGTTGCGCGCGTAAAGCTGTCACACTCACTTCCTGTTGCCTACTACGCTAGGAAAGAAGGTTACGATCTCTGTACCGTCTGAACTCATTCCTGTTCAAACATGGACCTGGAAGAGTGCGTGCAAGACACTGTGTACTCGCAAGCGGTAGTCGTGTGCAATGTAACGAGGCATTATATCTAAGAGGCATATTTCTCAGAACTCGGATAGCATCCGCCGAGCTAAGACGCCACGACGCTTACTCGGATGCGCAGCGTTGGAATGTGGGGTTCCTGGTGCGCATTACGCGTACCTCCACGCGCCAACCTACCAGACTATCATCCTTCTGACAAACATCAACTGTGTCATGAAACACTAGGGCTCGTGCAATGCCGCCGGTAAACTGAGAAAAGGACGTACAGTTAAGAATTCGGTAGGATGCTAGCCTGAAGCAGGTAATTGCATCGTGGAATGAGGTTCGTGCCGTGGTGTTGAGGAGCGTGGGAGCCAACTGCGGTGCTCCTACTCTAATTTTGGCGGCACCAAGGCGTTCCATATCTGTAATGGTTCTCGACAAAGCCAAGCCACGACCCCCGAGCTGATGTCCTGTCCCCTTACTGCCCCATTCACCTGTTAGACAGACTCGACAATAAATCCCCAAGTCACCCTGAGATTATTCTTGCCCGCGCGTGCTGTTTCCTTCTGCATATCCCCGCGTACCTTCCCAGTCACTCGCCGCATTACCGCCCAATGCACTTTCGAATCCCTTCATAACACCGGTCCTAGGGCGCTTGTCTGCGCACGCGAGCAGTGTACACCATGGTTGCTGGCAGTGGAAGTATCGGCGGGCGAACGTCTGCGCTGGCGCAATGGACAGGCACGCCGTCTATCAAGGGCTCGTCCGAGTCAATGCGCATGGCCTTGCTTACCCTCTCCTTGGTTGGGCTACAGTATGCGCTTTCCCACTGGAAACTCTGCAAGTATGCTGAACCGTTTCAGGATAACATGGAATGTCGAGATGACCTACTGCACCCCGTACCTCCTTGAGCTCGGTCTCACCAAGTCCAAGATATCGCTTGTCTGGATCGCCGGACCGCTCTCGGGTCTTATAATGCAACCGATCGTTGGCGTGATTGCAGATCGCTCGAAAAGTCGGTGGGGGAGACGGAGACCGTTCATGGTGGGCGGGACCGTATTGGTTGCCCTATTCCTCTTGCTCCTGGGATGGACGAAGGAGGTGGTCAAAACCTTTGTCACCGAACCAGAGGCAGTCAGGAGCTATACGATCGTGCTGGCGGTGCTGAGCATATATGGCATAGACTTTGCCATCAATGCTGTCCAGGGGAGCTGCAGAGGGCTAATCGTGGACACGTTGCCCATACCAAAGCAGCAGCAGGGCAGCAGCTGGGCTAGTAGGATGGTTGCTGTGGGATCGCTAGTTGGGTACGCCGCCGGGGCCATGGATCTGGGAAAGATCTTTGGGCCGGTGCTTGGAGATTCGCAGTTCAAGCAATTGACCGCCGTGGCGGCAATGGCTCTTTGCATTACTATCAGTATCACGTCTTGGGCGGTCACAGAACGTGTTCTGGTTAGCGATGGACTTGAGGAAGAGGAAGAGTTGGGCCCACTTGAAGTGCTGTCTACGATCGCAAAGACGGCCATAGATCTGCCTAAGGGTATTCAAGCGATCTGCTTTGTGCAGTTCTGGGCCTGGATTGGTGAGTGTTTCGAATCATGGACAGAGATGGCGATTAACAGGTCCGACAGGATGGTTCCCATTCTTATTCTACAGCACGACCTGGGTTGGCGAGATCTATCTCCGGTATGACGCCCCAGCCGAAGCCAAGGTAACGGGCGACCTGACAGGCCAGGTCGGTCGCATTGGCTCCATGGCGCTGATTGCCTTCTCCATCATCACATTTGTCATGTCCGTCATACTCCCGTTCTTCGTCAAGAGCCCAGAGAATGACGCGCCGGTCTTTACTCCGCGACCACCTCAGAGCATTGCCTCGTTCGTGATGGATATCGAGAAGTACAAGCCAACCCTGATCACGATGTGGACGGTGTCGCATTGCATCTTTGCGGGATCCATGATTATGGCGCCATTTGTTCAATCGCTGAGGAGCGCGACCATCATTGTCGCTGCTTGCGGAATGTACGTATCCTCTGTGATCACGCGGATACAAGATATTAACACAGTGCAGATCATGGGCTATCAGCTGCTGGGCTCCATTTACCTTCCTGGGCGTCGAGATCAATCGCCTGTCTCAGTCCAGCCCAGCGTACGGCCAACTTGCACGCAGTTCTATCGAGCTCGACAACCCGGTGCAACTCCATCTGAACCACGGCATGGAAGAGGCTTCGGGCTCGACCGGAGAGAGCTCTGGCAAGTATCTCGGCATCATGAACCTATACACCACTCTCCCTCAGTTCGTTGGCACAGGCATTTCATGGGTTGTGTTTTCCTTGTTAGAACCTGGCAAAAGCCCAGAGCTATCCAAGGAGACAGACCCGTCAGAGCATCATTCTACAGACGGACCCAATGCAATCGGCGTCTGTCTCTTCATCGGGGCCATCTGCGCAATGGTGGCGGCGGTCGCGACAAGACGGTTGAAGCGCATACAGAACTACTGATAGAAGGCAAAGGTCCCGGTGACCCGGTTCGGAGATTTTGGCTGACGTCCCAACACTGTTTCCTCAAAGGACGCGCGCCTGCTATTTTAGGACCACGGCAGGCGCGATGGCAACGGCGGCGAGTTGCGAATTTTCTTAGATCCGATCCGCTTTGTTCTAGAACGGAAGAAGGGACGGCGGCGCGCATGGGCATGTTAGCGTTTGATACCAGGGTAGACTTTTTTTCTGATATGGGTAGGGCTGCAGCGCCGCGACGAGATAAAGACGTGTAGCAATAATAATTGGCCCCTTCGGGCGGCGGGCACAGTCGGCGTAACTGAGATCTGATTGCGCCGTGGCGTGCCGTGACTGAGGTGTCGCTGCGGTGGCACTCGAGCGTCGCGTCGTGGACTGGTTGGATACACGTGCGGGTGGTGAAGGCACCTGGGGCAGCGCTCAAGAAGCGGTCGTTTGAACCGCGCGCCGCCCTGAATTAGTATATTCGTGACTGCAGGCAAACGGCGTCTCCTGTCTCACCCTGTTGCTGCTGTCTGCCCTGGTCGAGCTTTCACTCGAGTGGCCACCTGCACCGGTTACATCACCGGACTCCGCTAACCCCAACCGATAGAGGGGCGAAGCTAGCGCTTTCCTTCGCTCGACCGCCGAACAATTCTGCAGACTTGAGCGCCTGGGGCTCACCAACAACCACCGCACTCTCTCAACAACACCTCAGCACCCCCCGCCTCTGCAGCAAGCCGTCAACATGTCTGAGCCCATCCGCAATAAGAAGCTCGACTCTATAACGGCGCCGTAAGTCCTCCCTTGCCCCTCAGCACACAATTTTGAAGCCGACAACATGTCCGCCACAAACACTGCTGTCGACGGGCCCACCGCTTACTTTGCACCCACCAGTACGCCGCAGAACACACCCGCAAATGCCGCTCCCATATCTTCTCGCGCCCAGCAGCCCGGCGTCGCGAGCATCAAGGAGGGTAAGTTGCAGCATCCCTCTGCCCCCCCTCACCCCGCGCTCGAGCGCTGGCGAGCTTGACCGCTAATCCGCATTTTCCACAACAGAGGAACTAGAGCGTGCCGCTGGAATGTTCGCTGCGAACCCTGCTCTCGCTGCTATGATGCAGGCGAAGCTCGGCTCCCTGGTCGGTCGGTCGAGTGGCTACATCGAGTCGCTGCCGGGCTCCGTCCGCCGTCGCGTCGCTGGCCTGAAGGGCATCCAGAAGGAGCACTCCAAGCTCGAGGCTGAGTTCCAGGAGGAGGTTCTGCAATTGGAGAAGAAATATTTCGCCAAGTTCACACCGCTATATGAAACCCGCGCAAAGATCATCAACGGCGCTTCAGAGCCGACCGCAGAGCAGGTCGAGATTGGCGAGAAGAAGGATGAGGACGACGAAGAAGAAGCGCCAGAGGAGGAGCTCAATAAGGACGAGGGCAAAGACGTCAAGGGCATCCCAGAATTCTGGCTGAGCGCCATGAAGAACCAGATCTCGCTCGCCGAGATGATAACCGATCGGGACGAAGCCGCGCTGAAGCATCTCACTGATATTCGCATGGAGTATCTCGACCGCCCTGGATTCAAGCTCATCTTCGAATTCGAGGAGAACGACTACTTTACCAACAAAACCATCACCAAGACCTACTTCTATCAGGAGGAAAACGGCTATGGTGGCGACTTCATCTACGACCATGCTGAGGGTGACAAGATTGATTGGAAGGCCGGCAAGGACCTCACCGTCCGAGTTGAGAGCAAGAAGCAGCGCAACAAGAGTATGTGCAACAACTCTCATGCCTGTTACAGTTGCTAACCTGTACAGACACTAAGCAGACTCGCGTGGTCAAAAAGACTGTACCAACCGAGTCGTTCTTCAACTTCTTCGACCCCCCGAAGCCCCCGACCGATGATGAGGACGATGCTTCGTCCGATATCGAGGAGCGTCTTGAACTCGACTACCAACTCGGTGAGGACATTAAGGAGAAGCTCATCCCGCGTGCCATTGATTGGTTCACCGGCGAGGCTCTTCAGTACGAGAACATTGAGGACTTCGATGAGGGCGAGTTTGAGGACGAGGACGATGAGGACGAGGACGAGCTCAGCGACGACCGCGACGAGGATGATGAGTCAGATGAAGAGGTATGCTTGCTCACCAACCGACTTTGACTACAAGATGCTAACGAGGTCCAGGGTGACGGCTCAAAACCCAAGCAGGACGCGGCTGAGTGCAAGCAGAGCTAATTGCTGCCCCTCATTCCGAAAATGGTGGCTAGAGGACCCTCGGCGTGTTCATTCGATCTAGATGCCGGCATCATGATGCATGTGCCTGCTTCACGGCTATCAAGAGCCTTCTGACTCTGCTTTCCCTCCGGCACTTTGCCTTCCCCATCACACCCCACCTTTGCTTGTCTTTCATCACTCGGCATAATATCCTTTCTCGAGGAGGAGGTACAAGAGGTCGGGATCGTTTGAACTAGCTTCACACAAAAATACTTGGTTCCTTCGCGTCAACCCATACTCTATCCATCACATCTGTCTCGAAGTATGTCATGACCCGAGCATGTCTTTTTGGATCCGGCTTGTACCAGCAGCAACAGAACATAGCACTCTTACGATTGGTCATTGGGTTCGGTTTGGCGCCATATGATATGGTTTGGAATTGCATGTTTTTCTCCTGTCTTGTGTATTGTTGGCAGTGGTTCTGTTATAGCTACTGCGCTCGTATGTGTTTTCTTCGGCGGTAAAAGCTGAGACGCTGCGGAGTTGAGGTAGGGGTTTTAGACTTGAAATGCGATTGCGACATCTTTTGCGTGTTAGTTCGACTGTCTCTCTGTGTCGTACGCTGCATGATACTGGGTTCTCGTTACACAACGCCAGTATCGGCTTACTAGGAAAAGAAACGATGTGCTGAAGTCATAGAGATTGCTGCTTTTCCCATCACGACACCTCATCGTGGCACAAGGAAGGAATTCCCCACCAATCGCTTAGGTAGACGAGGAGTGAATGTCACCGTCCTAATATAGGTTAGGGCGGGGCTGGTAATGTTGTGTGGCGCGGGCTTTTTGTGGCGGGGGAAGCTCGGCGTTGGGGAATTTTTGGGCGAGGAGTTGGCGAGAGCAACGTCTTTGAGAGCTTACTGGAAGCAATCACACTCTTTACAACGGTAGTCTTCTTAGCGAGCCTTATATCAATCTGCCAATTCTCTTTCCGGCGAATACCCACGCACAACGCACAACGGCCCGTTCACCGAATCCCTCAACCAGTAACCCACACAATCGCAATCGCACAACTTCGGGAGAAGGCACAGATGGCGCGCAAGAATCCCAATATCGTGATTACAGGGACGCCGGGCGTGGGCAAGACGACACATGCGGAGCAGCTGGCGCGGAGTCTGGGCTTCAAGCATGTTTCCATAAATCAGATTGTGAAGGATGAAGGGTTCCATGAAGGCAAAGACGAGGAATTGGGGAGCTGGATCGTGGATGAAGACAAGGTATGCCTTCTTCTCGTCTTCATAATCCTACACCTATGTACAATATGGGCGAAAAGCTGATCCGAGTGTGTTCGCAGCTCCTCGATTACCTTGAAGCCACGTCCCTCTCCGACACCGGCGGTTACATCCTCGACTGGCACGCCTGCGACCTCTTCCCAGAGCGCTGGATCGACCTGGTCATCGTGCTGCGGTGTGACTCCACCATCCTATACGATCGGCTTACGGCGCGTGGATACAAGGACAAGAAACTGGAGGAGAATATGGATAGTGAGATTATGCAGGTGTTGCTGGATGAGGCGAGGGAGAGCTACAGAGAGGAGATTGTGGTCGAGCTGAGGAGTGAGAGTGCTGAAGATGTGGAGGGGAATGTGGAAAGGGTGGAAGGGTGGGTGAAGGCTTGGAGGAAGGATAATGGGGCGGAGGGCGACGAGGAGAAAAAGGATGCGTGAAGACGTAAGGCAGTGGCAGGGACTGAAAGCTTCGACGGATGACGATCTATGGTATGTGCATACGCTTTCTTCTACGTCTATGATGATGGGTATACATGATGAAAGAGTGGGAAGAATGAGAAAGGAAAGCTTTTAGGCCTGCGCAACCTACACTTTCGGCCTACTCGCCAACCACTTTTTCAACTTATCCAGCGCCTTGCCCCGATGCGAGATCTTATTTTTCTCACTCTTCTCCATCTCAGCATACGTCTTACCCTCGTATTCAAAGCACGAGTCCCATCCTACTATAGTCAACTTCTCTACCGTTCATAAGGTTTAGAGAAGGAATCACTTACCAAACACAGTAGGCCCCCGACTCGCGACCAACTTCCCGTCCGTCCTACCTTGGAACAAAACGGGCTCATGGCCGGGCCCTTCGCAGTAGGCGAATGTGCAGACTGCTTGGGCGGACTTGTCGTCGAAGCCGTCGAGCATCTTGTGCATTTCGAGCGGGCCGAGGGCGAGCATGAACCATTTGCTGTTGGAGTGGGTTAGTTGAGATATATTTCACGAGGCATTGGACGGGAGGACGGAGCGAAGGAAAATGCATACATGTATGGACCAGGCAGGTCATTCATGGCCTTGAAGCAGAGACATGTGTCTTCCACCAAGACGGGACCCTTGATCTACCGCACAAGGCACAATTAGCCAATCCACTCGTTACAAAAAACCCGCAATCTTAAATAGGCAAACGACAAGGTGCAAACTTACAGCCTCCGCCGCCCTCCGGCACTTGTCCGTAGTCACCTCCTCAACCGTGCCCTGTATCTCCACCAAATCCACATTCTGATTCCGCAGCTCGATCACACCCTCCAGAATCGCTTGAACCTATGATCGAAAAGTTAATAAAATGCGTGGAGCTAACGATCAGATTCCCCGATGCGGAAAATGGCAAGGCTCGGCGTGCATGTCGCGAGGCTTGTTACGCTTGTACTCAGCATGGCACATGGCGTGATCGCGGCCGCTCCGACTTGAAGCGGCTGCATGGCTAGGCTGCAGCAGAGCCTCTCCCTCCGAATCTTGAGAAGAGGGATGCAAGATGCGAATACCCCCTACTCTATCTCCACAATAGAGGCCCACAGAGGTTCGAGAACAGCTGAGAGCAGGGAAGGGTGGTTGTCGGATTGCACCGAATACGAGAAGGATTCGCAGTGGGGGAGGGGGTTGGTAGGTAGGAGGGAGCACGTACCTCGGCGAGCTTGTTCTTGTTGCCAGTTATAAAATTTAGGTGGGCGGGGACGGGGGTGGATGTCATCTTTGCGGTGTTGTTGGTTGTGGTTATTTGGTGTTGGAGGGTGGGTTTGGAGATGTTGGAGTAAATTTCATTGCAGAGGGTACCGTGAATTGGAAGATATGTCGCCGTCTCCTGCACAGGCCGGATCCCTTATACCACCAATCCAAGGCCTCCGTTCCGCGATTGACTAATGACAAGTTGATAAGCGGCCTCTTGGACACCAGCGTTCGCGGAATTGTCAGCCTTGCGTGCAGCAAGAGGCTCACGAGTTCCCCCACGATTGGACGCCTGTCGAGCCGACAGCAGGGCTGAGGTTACAACCACGACGCTACCCTGAGCTAATAATCAGCACCAGAATAATCCCCACGCCTCGCACACTGCTCCCCTGCCTCTTGAACATATTACATCTTCTCAAAAGATGCCAGCCAAGCTGTCCTAAATCTGGCGCTACGGCGGAAACCTTACCACCTGGGGGTAGCTTAACGAGCGCCAAGCTTTCTAGCGCTCTTCTCGAATGCTACCGTGCCCTCCCCTCCAGCCCTGACAACCCCCCAACATCGCCGTCCTCCATCGCTGCGGTAGCCCGACCGTCAAACAGCTGCAGGGCTGCTACACGCTAGCCCCGGTTTCCATGCCCTAAACGCGCATACGTCACTGGAGAGTGAGTACAAGGCGCCCGACGCCCGGGCCTCTGGGCTTTGACTCTGTGACCGCCTCGCAGCCGATATCGTGGAAGCTAGGTGCTGAACGAACGCGCGCTTGAGCCGTAGCTGAGTGGGCTAGACAAAGCTACAGGGCTACAGGGCTGTGTTTGGTTCCTGCATATCGGCGACGAGGAGGATCACACTTCTGCAACATTGCTACTATCAGTGCGGCCGTACGCGAAAATGGGCGTCTTCAAGGGGCTGTTCGTGAGCGTCTACGCCTCGAACGGTGCTATAAGAGTGCTGTTCCTACCGGTGTGTTATGTGCTCCTCAGCATTCCGTTCGTCTTGGTTCTTGCGCGGTATTATCGAATCGATTCAAGCATAGCGAGTTTCTTGTTTGCAGAGCGCAGTTTCACGGATACCTTACTTCAAGTCTTTGTTTCCCTGGTTGCTTTCTTGCTCCCTACGAGGATAATCTCCGCAAGATCGCAGAGCGTTAGTCAAGATGGCAGGAAGAGGCGGGTACAACAGATGCCATACTGGATCCCGGGTGTGCGACATTGGGCGAATGTCGTCTTTGGGGGAGAGGGATGGATGAAGGGTTTGAGGCACGTCAACTTTCACCAGAATTGAAGGTGAAACGCTAACTGGAGGGCAGAGATTCCTCTATCACGCCTATCATCGCCTACAACGCGGCGGGAGCGAAGCATAACATCGTTCTTTCCCCGCCGCTTTTGGACCAACTTCTCAAAGAGTCGAACAGTCTGGATGAAGCCGAAATCACCAAATGGTCGATCCTTCGCAATACCTTCAACATGCCTGCGAACACGAAGACCGGATACTTGGAGCTCCGACCTGAAATAGCTAAAACCATCGAGAACGAGCTCTTCAAAGGCCCAACGATGGAGGCGGTGCTCGCGTCCTCGCTCTCCATGCTCTCTGAATCCCTGCCGGACCTCATCACTTTCAACAGTTCGATCGTCGACCAGATGCCGTGGGAGCGGGTTGCCGGATTGGATCTGACCGAGGAAACGGTGGAAGCAGAATGCGACCTTTTTGGCATCATCAACGAGTTCTTCTGCAACGCTATTATTCCGCCCATCACGGGAACTCCATTCCTGGAATCGTACCAGCTGCTTGCGTCTGATCTGGCGACCTTCAATCAATTCTACTACCCGCTCGCTCTCGGTCTGCCGCGACTGTATCCGCTACCTGGATTGCCTGGGGCAATGTTGGCGAAGAAGAGGCTACTAAGAAACTTTGAGAGACTGTTTGATGAGCTTACGAATCCGCCGAAGAAGAAAGTGCCGGATGACGACGAGAGTGTGAGCGGAGAAGAGACGGATGCCGACACGCCAACACCGTTCACGGCCCTGAACAACCTATTCACGAAGCACGATATGCCTATACAAGCGCGCGCGGCGATAGCCCTGCAGCTTCTCCACAGCGTGTTCTCGGGAGTCGTACCATTGGCTTGTTGGACAATAGTGCATATCCACCACGCAGCCGCCTCTGCAAATTCGCAAGACACGAAAGAGACTCTCATCGGCATGCTCCTCGCGGAAACCAAACTCTGGGCAGAAGCCGTGCAACCACCCTCAATCCACCCCTCTTTCCCCGCTCCGCCCGAAATATCCTTCAAAAGCATACCAAAAGCTCTCGAATCAAATTCTTTCCCCCTCCTCCGCTCCTGCATCAACGAAACCCGCCGCTTCTACAAATCCTCCGTTGCAACCCTCAAACTCAACAAATCAATTACCGTTACCGACCCTGAGACCCTGAGACCCGGCATCCAAGAAAAATGGGAGCTAGACACCGGATCCTACATCGACATCGGCATCTCCCAATCCCTCATCAACACCTCCGCGGCGAACTTCCTCACACCGAATTCCTACAAGCCAGACCGCTTCCTGCACACGCCCCCTCCCTCCTCCGTAACCTCACCGTCAGCTCCCTACGAAACTCTTACCACAGCCCTCCTCCTAGCCTTCGTCGCCGGCGTCCTGCAACTCTGGGACATCACCGCCGCGCCCAAAAAGACCTTCCGCGACCACATGCAGGAAGCGCAGGCGGCGGCTGCGGGCGAGAAACAGCCTCAGGCGAGCCGGAAAGCGGGGTCGTGGGTGGTGCCGGGGGCGGGGGATGGGGCGGGTGTTAAGGTTCCTAGAGGCGAGGTTAGGGTTAGGATTAGAAGGAGGGGGAGGCTTCCTGAGAGAAATGTGGTGAGAAGGGGGAAGGGGAGTAGGTAGGACGTTGGGCGGAGGTGGGACGGAGCGGAGTAGAGCGGACATGGGAGGCGCCGTGCCGTAGTTGAGCGGGTGGCGTTCAGAACAGATGGGTGGAGCGGACCGGAGTGAGCTCGAAGGATGGGAATGGCTCAATGGCATGTGTGAGCGAGATTCTTTTGACTAGGTAGCGCTCGTGCTTTCTTCTAGATAAAATTAGACGGTTCTCATGCACATGGTGCATTCGCATTTCCACATCTCCATCTTGCACACAGTTTCTTTATACACAAGTTCTTTAGTCACCCGAAGGGTCTCTTATAGCAGGTAGCACACATTGGAAACTTTGATGAAGTGTTTCTTGTCACCCATTCGTCGATGGTCCTCTTCGCACCAAACCTGCACACAGCGGAGACACCAGCGGAGACGTGCTGCGATGACTACTTCTCTTCAAGACCATGCGGCCGACACCCTCGTTACGTTAGTAGCTGCTAGCTTAATTTCTTCTTCCTCCGAAATGCCATTCGAATACACATAAATGTAAATGTCCTATACCGAAACCCAACTAAAAGATGTACTGAATCTATTATCAAGCGATAGCTACTCACACTTTTAAAGTAAAATTTACAATGACATGGTTAAAAGAGTACTATAATGTTTTTTGAATTCATAGACTGCCATGATCGATATAATTGGGTCAAGAGTAAGGGTCGTCACAAACGTTCCCAGATGTCAAGCCTTCCGCACCACCCATCGTGGCTGATGGCATAAAACCCCAGGTGACTCCATCAATAATACCTCCACATGTATTCTGTACGCCTTCCTCCTAGCTCGAAGTCAACGATACCATCGAAGTACTCCGACGAAGACTCCCCACCAATTGCGATCCTGTAATTACCAACCTTCATCGCCAACTCTCATTCCTGTTCTTATCCAACTCCCACATCGCAACGTCACCCTCTCGTCAAAGTAGCGGTGAATCGGTGCATCTCCAACCACGGCCGCTTTCCCAAAGCAGCCGCACTAAGAACCTTGGAAGCCCATCCGCCGTTCCCCGTCACCGTCAATACAAACGCCTGGCTGAACCTGAAACTAAAGTCCAAGCGATAGCATGTACATTAGCTTGGCTAGATATCGAAGGGAGCTCGGTTCGATTAGACACCGTGGGCTAGGGATAGTAGCCGCTTCCGCGTACCGAGATACTCACCGCCATCGCCAAAGTCAATGCCATGAATCGCGTCTCGGATAAAGGATTGAGAGGGAGAGCGAAAGTAGAAGGGCCGAATCGTGGAAGCAAGGGTATATTGGGATGTGCTCGTGTGGTCGTTTACCTGTGGATGCACGTACGTTCTCATTCGAACCAATTTCTCGAAGCGAAGACTGATCCGAACAACGTACGCACGTGTTGCATACATCGAAAGAGCAGGCGACCCAGCTCACTTTGTTTGATGAGGCGAATGGAGAGCATCTTCTCGGTTGGTGCTGGTCGCTGGTTAAGCATGCTGCGTAGCACGACAGACAATCCTCATCCCATTACGAAACCGGCGTCGACCCTGCCTGTTCCTAGCCATGTCCATAGCCAAACTCACATCCCATAGCCATATCCTCAAGGCCTAGAATTAGACTCCTCACCGCGCATCCGCACATCCGCAAACCCCAACCCAGCCCTGCTCATGACCGATCGATAAACACGCCATCCCTGCAGCCATCCCAGCACACCGATCCGATGCAATGCAGTCAAAAGCGCCACCTCCACAGATTCGTAGCGAGAATCCGGACACCAAATGTCCATGCATACAGGCGACGATCGTACCACTGTCGCTGTTACGATCGAGTAAGCTGAGGAGGGGAAGGGATGCATGGCGCGTACGTAAGGTGTGGGCCAGTCGGGCTGAGGGCAACATGCTGGGATTGGAGCGGGGAGCAAGACGAAATGAGTGAGTGAGGGGTACAGCTTTGGTTATGAACACGAGGGCGTGCGTGAGGAGACGATAGAATCATGGAAACTGCCGATTTGGAGGAAAGCGGGGCGGATGTTGCACCACAGGTGCGGCGTTAGCGCGAGGTAGGCATGTATGCAGTGGTCTCAAAGCTTGCTGCTAAGGATTAGTGGAGTTGGGAACTGTTAGGTACGTCGCGATAATCCTGACTTGCAAGAGAGTGAGATGCGGGTCGGTAAGAAAGGAGAATGCCGAATATGCGGATTAAATGCCAATGTCATTGCCTAGCACTTTCCCGCCGCCGCATGAACACCGACGTATTGGTCGTTGCACCCATGCACGCCGTCACTTCCACCGGGGGACTCGAGAAGGGTTACGTTGTACGTTTCATTTGTAAACATAACACCTTTTGATGCCCATATTCATGTCGTAGAAGTTGAAAAGACCCTAAGAGACCCGCCTAATCAACAATGCCCCTTACACGTCGGTCAAAACCGTCTCCTTGAACTCCCGCTCAACCTGGTATATATTAGATGCTGTGTGCAAGGATGTATAACGGCGAATGGCGTACCTTCTGACCAGAGTCATCCTGGCTTGACTCGCCGTGCAGACCAAGGAGAGCGCCCAAGTCAAACTTGGGTGCCTTGAGGAGCTTGACCTTGCGAACGTGGATCTGGCATTCGTTAGCCCTGCACCCCAAACCTAGCCATCTGCGCAACATACGTTCTGAAGAGGGTAGATGCCCTGGGTAGCCTTCTCGATCTCGCGCCCAATAACCTCCGGGATGAGCTTCTGGGTGAGCTGGGCTAGCGAGCATGCGCTAGCCTCGCGAGCCATGATCTCAACCATCTTCTTGCGGATCGCCCTGATTTGCGATGAGGCAGCATAGGTGGTCTTCTTGATCTGGTTCGGTCGTCGCTTGGTGAAGGCGATGGCGAAGAGACGGAGGAGGTAGTCATCGGTGGTCTTGACAACGACGTTCGCCTCAATGAGGGTTTGCCACTTGCGGACGAGGGAGCGGAGCTTGTCGGAGGTGAAGTCGAGGCCGTGGAAGTTGGTCAGGCAGTTCTTGCCCTGGACCTCGTCCACCCGGAGCTTGACCTTGCGGAAAGCGTGGTCCTCATCTTTCTGGAGGTCGGCGAGCGAGACCTCGAATATCCGGCCCTTCAGCGCATCGTTCGCGTTCTTGAGACCGGACGTGCGGTTGACGAGGGTCTTGCCGACGCTGCAGGAGAGAATTGCTCAGTATACAGTCCACTGAAACAAATACAAATGTGCGAGAGCATCGCCGGTGGGGTCCTTACTCTCGGATCTGGAAAGTTCCTGGCGCCTTGACGTTGTACCAGTCCTTCTTCGCGAAGGTGTCGGTCTTCTTCTTGAGACCCTTCTTTCCCTTTGAGAGACGCTTGTTCTTGCCGACAGCCATGATTGCGACGGTCGAATGTGGGCGTCGGGCTGTTCTGGTGGTTGTCGTTGATGAACTCGCTAAAATCTCTGTGGGCTCGGCAAACTTTAGCACGCTAGAGCGCTCGGGCCCCTGTCACGTGTGCAGGCTGCACCGAGATTGACCGATCGACGGCGGCATCGACTTTTCACCTCTCATCCTCGTCAGCAACACCGGTCTCATTGTTATAAAATCCACCTTCTCGTTTCACTACTCGCAAAAAGGCTCTCGGAAGCTCTTGCGATGGCAGGTCCGCTCTTGCGGTGCAAGTGCAAATATTAGAACCATGCCCACCCCTATTATAGGTATACAAACTAATGAGAAGTATGTTTGCTAGGTTTTTGAGGGTATTCGGGATCCTTTTTGCGGTGCTACGCGTTGAAATTTTGGGCAAATGCAAGGGGGAAGGGCGAATGGCGAGGACGCATGATTCCCCAGCAATACCCACTTCAAGAGTCTACCTCATGGCAGGGCTGGCTCTCGGCTGCATGATTGAACACGACATCAATTTCGCATTTCACGCTCCGGATTGTACTTGATAAGATCAAGATTACTATTACTATCATTGGTATTGTCGCCAACTATGGATGTTGAACGCTGGATGGGTCCGCTTTTCCGAAACTCCAGGGACGCCCCGTCGACTGTCCGCCTCAATCCTCCAATCCTGCCGCGGAGGTCTGGATACCCACCCATCCGATGACGCGCCTGCTGACCGCAGTGGCTGGTGCTGCTGGACCACACAAGCGACACCCCCACGCAAAGCTCACGCACTGATCCCGATCCCGCTTTTGCTTCTTCTTCTAAATAGGACCTGCTCGTCATCAACCCCCTTGACCAGGATCCTCGGGCTTCTTTCTGAGTGGGCTGTCGCTTGACGGCTCGTCTCATCTTCGGGTTGATCGGTTGATCCTCCTCCTCCTCCTGCTATACCTCCGAATCACATGTTGCCTCTACGTAGAAGGAATGACTGTAGTGTACAGTAGTAGCTTTTTGATGGTTTGCGTCACAGCGGCGATGGATTTTTCGATTATCTGCCCATCGAACGCTAAATTTTCTTCGATCCTTTCTTGAAGTCATGTCTTCACGGCGGTGTGCTCGCGATGTTGGTTTTCGTATGGATTTTGAGACTCGCAGAACTTTTCGAAGTCGGGAAAGCTGATGTAGCCGTCTGGAAACAGTCAGCGACATTGGCTCTTTTTTACAACGTGGTCACCTTAAGGTATGCGTACCTTGTTGCCTTTGTTGGTGGACGTAACGGGCGCTCTCACTCCTCCACATGGCCGGTCTCTCCGGGCTGTAGACCGGGCTTGAGTGCATCTCGGAGGTCCTGGAGTCTGAAGTGCACGTGGGACTTGAAGGCGTCTCTCCTCTTGGTGTAGTTGGATGTGAGACGACCTTGGCGAGGAGGGCCGAAGCTTTGGTGGGACTGCCTGCGCCCGAGTCTCTTCGAGTTGCGATCGGTGCTGTGGAGAGGCATGGCGAAGAGACGGTCGATGGCGTCAGAGGCGGACGACGGCTGCCTGATCTGGCCTGCGGTGCTTGCGTAGGTAGCGAGTAGTAGTATCTCGAGTTGGTTGCCATATTTGAGAGTGTGTTGATGTGCAGTCTTCAAGCCAGCTGAAATGAGTACGGATGCAAAAGTCGGAATGACGAGAGAGAGGCAAGTCGGAAGACGTAGTGGTAATAACATGCCTCGAGGGCGTGCCGAGACGCCATTCACCCCATACTACCAGCGTACAGAAACGCCTCTGCAAAGGCAGGGACCCCCGGGCACCGCTAGCTGCATCAGCAAGCCAGGCCTGCCTCCACATCTTGGACATCTCGACCCATGCTGCATGGCAAATGCACGCCGCTGAAAAACGTGGACCGTTTAAAAAAGGACGCAGGCGCCGGCCAGGAGCCGGCTGTGCTGTCGTCCGTTCATACGTTCCTGACTCGTCACGTCGGCCGACACACGAGACCACCGCACTTTAAATTCCTCTAGACTGCGCAGCAACAGTCTGCAGGCGTGCGTTGGCCACCACTCCCCGTTTAGTCAGTCAACAAAGCTCGCCCAGATGGCTGCGACGCTACGTAGCGTTGGCTCTGGAACGGGCATTTGTTTCCAGCGAATGCGCTGACGGTGGCAGGATTGGGGCCGCCCGCCCCTGATTGGCATTGCGGCGTCGTCGCTCCGGGAGCGCGGGTTCCAAGGCGGCGGGGTCAGTCATGCTGTTGCCATCAAATCGGGGCAGGGCGGCTCGAGCGAAGTCTGAGAGGCTGTCATAAATACGTTGCGATATGGCGGCCGAAGGTTTGAAGCCACTGTTTAGGACAGGCGGCGAGCAGCGCCTTGCCGACCTTTGATGATGGAGGGGCAGTGTCCTTATCCACTATCGATAAGACCGCGCCGTGGTTCGTATGAGCTGATATGGGATGGCAGAGTCCGCCTCACACTGCTTCAGCTCTTTACCCTGTCCCCGTGACGAGGTCGTGTCTGTGCCGCAAGACGAGCTCGAAGCAGCAGGTACGATAACATGCTCGAACGCTCGATCGAAGAAGAAGCACACATCAGAAAGCCAACAATCCCACGCCCGCGGCATCCTTCCCACAGAGCGCTGTCTCACCTCCTCGTCCATGACGCAGGCCCATCCACCTACCGGTACTTGTCTTTCTCGTGCGCGCTTGTGCTGCGGAACGATTAGGCGGCGGCCACGTACCCGTCGGCAATGGCCGCCTGGCCAGTATTTGTCTCACCATCCCGTCAACCCGGCAGCAGCCAGGTACCGCCGAAACGCTTTCGAATCTACATCAATATATGGAAGCATTTGCCAGAGCGTTACGGCCTGTTACGGATGCAATGTCACGGCACTGCTTCCGCCTCGCCTCAAGCGATCTGGAACGTGACTTTTATGGCATGACGCTTCGTGGCTTCCACTACGATTTAATCCTCGTCAACTCCGGAGTAGGGCAGGCAAAGCCTCCAGCTCCGTATTCTGTTCTCGAAGCGACTACTGTAAATTCAGCCGAGCTCACACCACGCATCGGCAACAATTTTCCGTCTGATCTGTTGGGCTTGAAAAGTCTTAACACGAATCATCTCACCGTTCATTTGCATTTTGAATTCTCAGGTCATCGTCTTCAATTCTGATTCGAGTTCGACTGCAATCTCTGACTCACGCGTTTTCATAACTCGAGCCCAGCATTCTCATCAATTCTCCCCACCGCACACCCGCCAATGTTCAACAGTACAGCACGAGAGCACGCCAGAGCAAACCGGCGTATTCTACCCAGTCTGTTATAAAGACCGCGAAGCTATACCCCTAGCGACCGAGCCTAATGTACTTCGCGCGCCCATGTACCTTCCCACACGTGTACCTGTGGAGCGGTTAAGGTTAAGCTTGTGACACCGCCCTTTCTGTCTGTCCATCACCCGCCAGCACATACCCATCACCCCGACACACGCAATCTAGTCCAACCTCAACACCCTCCGCATAGACTTTCAGATCTCGGTAGTGCCTCCGAAGATCTTTGTAAAAACTGCACGCGGTGTAACAGTGGCAGCTGCCACCCATCCCGACAAGCGCGCGAAGGCAGTCAAAACCCCTCATCCTGCATCTCATCGCTCAATAGGTGCGCTTCAACCAACCCTCTGAAAAACCCCGCAAAAGCAATCCTTACAACACCACCGACGATCCAGAACGAGCATCACTTGCCGATCCTACCCGAACGAAGACGTTGCCGAGACGTGCAGACATGCGACCCACACACCACTGCACGCAAAAAGCGCTATGTTCGTCTCCACCTCACCCTCGCGTACGCCGTCCTCTTGCAGGACTGGTATATCCGCCACTTTCCAGAACTCCACACGTGCTCACCCTCAAGGAGGTCCCTAGTAGTACCCTCGTTTGCTATGAGCGAGGCATGGTAGGCCCCGCATCACGGTGTCGATGCCGATGCTGGTGGTAGCACTAGTCTACAACGTCTGCTGCGTGCATGTACCGGTAGATGTACCGGGCAGAGCAGTCGAGCCCAACGCGGGCCGCGCCGGTAGTCTTTCCTTCAGCCTTCTCCGATTCCTAAGGCTTATTCCGAGAGGGGTGGAGTCATGGGACACGGGTAGGGCGGAATCACTGCGCGATGGCGAGTGACTTGTTGATCGTAACCGTCTTACTTCTAGACGCCCGATTTCTTGTATGTGATGTGGTAGGTAGGAACTGACGAGTATGAGGTGGAGTGAGAGTGGCTGCAGGGCTCTTTCCTACCCGTGAGATGATTTGCAGATGCAGGGCATACCAGAGGTAAGAAGGACGGAGAGTGGACGGCGGAACATGGGGGTTGAAGGGCTTCCGGATGGGTTAGTGGGTGTAGAGTGGGCGGATGTCAGAAAAAAGGCAGTCGACCTCGAATCCATTTCGGATACGGCGCACCGATGAGACAATGTTCCTGCTGCAAGCCCGTCCAGCCTTGCGTACCAGAGAGAGCGGGTTCGTACACTCTACATCCAAGACAAGAGTCCCATTGAAGAACAACGCACTTCCGTGAAACACCATCTAAACCGCAAAGAGTCGGAGCATCCCCGTCCTCATGCCTCAATCTAGACCATCCACGCACATCGTCAGCGGCAGAGGGTGTCTCGACCAACTGGGCAGCGTCGGGCTAAAGATACCGCGGACAGCGACGATCACCCATACCAATCGCGTAAACGCGCAGCCCATTCGATATATAATGCGCGAAACCTGCACCATTTATTCGTCCTCATGCCCCAAAAACTACCTTATCAGCCATAGCCATAGATATGACTCCGCCTTCCATCGGCGGTTGGGACAAGCCCCCACTACTCCTACCCATCCGAGCTCGGAGCTACAAGAAAGCCTAGATACCTACCTCCATCCACAACCACATCCGCATCTGAACGCGTATGCGTTACCGAGCTGTAACCTCCACGCGCAGTCATCATGCTCATACGTACCCAAGGCCCAATTGCGCAACAGCCGATGGGCAGATGACCTCCTGCCGTCCATTACGCCACCGGTCAATGCTGTGATTGGGGTCAGCAATGCCCAGGATTTTGAATCTGGGCAAATAAAAGGAGAGAGACGGGACACGTACATCGATGTCCTCCCAGCCACGGCCTTTCACGTTAGCCAGCTCATCCATGGACATGACATGACCAGTTGTAACTGCAGGTCAGAATATTAGTTTCTGTAAGATGTAACGACGACGCGGCACGGCATTTGCTCGGTCTTCGGCATGCCGGAGTGGGCGTGATGGTATGATGATGGAGGGGCTTACAGTATCCTGCTTGGATCTTTGCGTCGATTTCGACACGGCTGTCGGCTGGGATCATCTCCTCGGGAATCGGTACACGCTCGTGGATCGGGATGCCTTGCTCGACGATCGCGTCGTGTTTCATGCTACATTCCGTAAGTCTCTGCTTGTAGAAAAATAACCTTGGGACGATGGAGAGGCGGATGCACCGAGACTAGGCGTGGGCGAGACTTACTTGGACATGCTCAGCATCCTGTCAATCTTGGTGATACCGAGCCAATGAAGGATCTACAGTGGAATGACGGTCAGTAATTGGATCGACAGGTACCAGATACGAGCTACAAGCGTCCATCAGCTGATTAGTAGGAGGAAATTAGACTCACATCAGGCATCAGGGCTTGGAAGCGCATATCCTTGACTCCAGCTATGTTCTCCGTCCGTTTGAAGTATTCGCTCGCTCTGTCTTCTCCCCTCTTACGAGCGTTGTATACGAGATACTTGGTCACCTCACCGAGCGCTCGCCCTTCCTTGCGGAAGTAGATGACGACGCCGCTACCACCTTTCTGGGCTTCCTTGACAGCCTCCTCGACACCGAAGATGAGGTACGGTCGGCATGTGCAGATGTCGGATCCGAAGACGTCGCTACCGTTGCATTCATCGTGGACGCGTAGGGCGAGGCGCACGTTAGGATCAGACATCTTGGAAGGATCTCCAAAGATGTAGACTGTGAGACCTCCGATTGGTGGGAGGAAGACTTTGATGTCGTGGCGGGTGATGAGCTCGGGGTAGGAACCGCCAGTCTCCTCGAACAGTGTCCGTCGCAGTGTCCCTTCATCTTGGGCAGGGTTAGCATAGCCGAATGATGGGCACTGCCTGCTTGAACTTACCAATTCCAAAGCGCTCGGCGACTCCAGGCAGATACCACACCGGCTCAACCGCAACCTTGGTCACTGCGAGCTCGCCAGTTTCGTTCAAGCAAATCTTGCCATCGGGCACAAGACGGCCCTTCTGCACGCTGGTCTCGAGCTCAGGGAGCTTCATGTGGGCCTTCGTAATGGCAATGGAAGGCCTGATTTCGACATCCTCCTTGTCCATGGTTTCCTTGTACAGCCATGGAGAAAGATGACCGTACGGATCCATTGCAACGATCTTCTTCTTGTCCCACCATGTTGGGAAGGGTCCAATCTCGGTGGCAGGCTCGGTGTTCGTGAAGTCGGGCTTGTGGTTGATGTCGAGGTTCTTGCTAGCAACAGCGAGGGCGTGGTAGATAGAGTACGAGCCCCCATGCGCACCGATAGCTGAAACACGTAAGCAAAAGAAATTAACTCTAGGGTATATAAACGTACCGTTACGCCTACGAATTGTACCTGGATGCCTGGACACAACAACGGGACCACGCACGGCGGGATCCTTATGACCCCAGTCCATAGGCAGAGGGTCAACGCCAGCCTGGCCAGGGTACGAGGTCAAGATGATCTTGGACGTCTTTGAGACGCTGGTTCGACGAGGAGGAGAAGCATCAAGATTGGACGGTGCTTGCTCATACTGCTTGCTAACAGCCTCTACGGTTTGCCCCGACTCGGCTTCCTTCGCCATGTTGGAAGGCCCATCCGAAGCATCCTTCTTCGCTTCGTCCTTCAACTGCTTGATGCCAGCTAATATGTTTACGCGGCCGTTGATTCCGTCTACAGCAGAAGCAAGCTGTACATTCTCCCTCCGCAACGCATTCATGCCCTCCAGGATCTCTTTAAGAAGAGCATCGCTCGAGCTTTCGGTAGACATGGTGCCTTGAGACACTTGCATACACAACAAAGAAACGGTCTAGTAAGGGAACGGGAAATGAGGCAACGTGTACACTCGGCAGTAATGCGCCGCAAGTGTGGACAAAAGCCGCTGGGTGCCGAGGGTTGTGGGACGTAGAGCAGCTGATGAGCTTTGTGGAAGACGTGGACTCAATGGATAGTTTTGTGGGATCTTCCGGTATCTTAAAAGGACAGAGAGGAAATTGGAAGAGGGGAGAAGTGGCGGAGGTGGGAAAGCTGGCTGACCTGCACTCCGAGTTGCAGCGCGTGCCGGTGCGTGATTGGATAGTCTTATCGACGCTTTGGGCAGCTGCAGGTCGGGCGGTGACAAGGCTTGGCATCGCATCGGCGTTCCCCACCGTATCCAAATGTTCATTCACGCCGCGAACGCGTTCCCGTGCACACAAAGTGCACAAAGCCCACCACAGCGCGACACGTCCCACGCGCCCACCGCCTGCCCTAGACACAGCCAACCCCCGTCCATCTCCACATCCACCCACCAACTCAAACAACATGGCAAGTCGGCGCGCTAAATCGCTCGAATGCTCACACTAATGGGAACGCAGGGCAAGCGCAAGTCATCCAGCAAACCCCAGGGCCCCAAGAAGGTGCGGAACGCCGGTCGCATGGTTGGTTCGCGCCATACTGACATCGTGCGCAGAAGGAGAAGCTCCCCACGACCTTCCAATGCCTCTTCTGCAACCACGAAAAGTCCGTCTCCGTCTCCATCGAGAAGAAGTCAGGCGTAGGCAATCTGCAGTGCAAGGTGTGCGGACAGACCTTCCAGACTAATATCAACTGTACGCGACGAATGTTTATCGAATTTGGTGGATCCTTGGCTGACGGTGGGCAGATCTCTCCGCACCTGTGGATGTGTACGCCGACTGGGTGGATGCCTGTGACACGGTAGCGAAAGAAGCCGCCGCCGGCGCCGCGACGGAGAAGTCGGTCAACCGCTCTGGCGCGCTTCCTCGACCCGCCGAAGACGATTTCATCGTACAAGACGATCTGGACGCGGAGGGCGAATATGAGGCTGACTAGAACATTGTGAAGCGAGGGGGCGCTATTTGTACAACATAACGGGATTCTGGCGCGGCAAAATAGCTAGCAGCATCATCAACGGCGTTTAGGATATACCACGAATTAGCAGGCTCGGAGTTTAGGTTGACGTCCGTGCGGCAGCATGGAAATGGCAAACGGAAAAGGCGTGGTCGCTTTGCTTTCAAGCTTTATTTTTCTGGCCGATATGCTGTCTCAGTTCAGCGAGATGACCAGCTCGGACTCGCTGGATAGGCTTCGAACCAATATGCAGGTTCAAAGCTTCCCGCCATTCGTTGCCTACTACATGCTAGCTCATTTCATATGCATCTCCAATGTCATTCTAGCCAAAGAGCACTCTCACATGGTATAGAAGCGGTCGCCGAAGTCACCAAGACCTGGCACGATGTAACTGAAGGTTGAATTAGCTCTGAGCATTGGCAAGAGGTGGACTAACATACTTCTTTTCATCCAATCCTTGGTCAACGAAGGCGGTCACTACTCTCACTTTCGGGAAGTGGTCGGCAAACTTCTTCGCCCCTTCTGGACTTGCAATCAAGTTGAGGAAGAGGATGTGGTCTTCCGGTACACCCCGAGACTTGAGTACTTCAATTGCCATTAGGGCAGAACCGCCTTGAAGATTGTTAGAATGCACTACCAATGATTTCATATGGAACCTTACCCGTGGCAAGCATTGGGTCTAGTAGCAAGACCCAGCGCTCGGCAATATCCTCGGGTAGCTTGTCGTAGTAGAGCTTCGGCTTTGCTGTCTCTTCATCGCGCTGAATGAGGATCTTGCCGATTCTTACAGAGCGACAGCAGTCCCGCAGGCCCTGTTCCATGGACTCGCCTGCGCGCATGATGGAGACACCACAGATCTTGCCCTCGAATTTGACACCGGCATAGGTCCTCCCAACCGGCGTCGTAATTTCATGCCCCACTACTGGCAAGTGGTTCAGACCTTCCTCGACCAGCAAACGAATGATGCGGTTTGAGTAGAAGATGAAGTCTGCCCGTTCGGTGTTCTTGTCTCGAATCATTCTGTGGCCTGGTTAATCACTATGTAGGTTTGTCTGTATCAGCTCTTACGTTAGCAGCGCTATCAGCTGCGGCGTTTGGGGCAAGATATGAACATTCTTGTGTGGAACAGGCTTAGAGACGGTAGCGGTGGGCTTCTGGGTAGCCGGCCGGTATTCAGGTCCCAGACTCTGCGAAGGAGCAGTGGGCTGAGATTCTGAGCCCATGACGCGGATTGATGATAGTGAAGTCTGAGCGAACGGAGAAGAATGGGCGCAGAAGTGGGGAAGACTGAAAGCTCGGCGGGCCACCAGAGATCACCTAGCAAGAGATAGCAACATGAACCACCCAAACGAGGAAAATTGAGGAAGGAAGAGTAAAGGCCGTGCTGTAGTAAATGTTGCCGTGCAGGCTCGTGACCATCGGGCTCGCCCGCACCCTCAAGTGCTCAAATTCACCGCCCGCCTATTTGGGACTAGCCTACTATTCTTTGGTGGGGACCCTGCTTTCGCCTGTTCACGTTCACCGGCCGCCGGCTTCGTCACTGACCCGTTTCGCCCGAAACGAACAAACGAAAACAATCACCACCACTACCAGGACGCGACTGTCCCGTGTGTTATACCTCCTTCGATGCGCCAGAACCCTCCTCACAACCGCCCTACACGTTAAAGTTTGCGATCGAGCCTGCTATCACAATGCGAGTCTAAACCACCCTCCGCCACTACACACCCGCGCGACATGGCTATGCCGATGTCTTCCGCATTCACGATGCCTGACCGCCGCAAGAAGGTCATCACATACGGGAGGTCTGCGCGTTATACAGCACCGCAGAAGCTCCAGGACGATGCGCCGTCGCCTGAACGCCCGCGTAAACAGTCGAACATAACATATGGGACGGCCCAGAGGCCTGGGGCCATACTAGGGACTGGTAGCACGTTCAACAGCGCCCATGCAACTCACCAGAAGTCGCCTGCGCTCCCAGACGTATTCGATGTACCCTCCGACGACGAGCCCACACCCCGACCCTCCGCTGCGCCGAAGAAGAAAGCAGCACCAAACAAAGAAGTAGTGGATGAATTCGATTTTCCTGGCTCGGAAGACGAAAGACCTCAGACCAGTCACAGAATTGGAAAAATTACGCGGCCGTTGCGCAAGGCTGGCCAAGCACAACCACTGGGATATACCTCGAAGAAGAATGTGCAGGAACGTGAACGGGCCGCGGTACCCTCCTCAGACGATCCGATTGCAGCGCCACTACCACCCGCGAGACGGCGGGCGAAGACTCCTCAAACCTTGCAGAAGCCCGCGAGCACCGGACATCCCCAGACCACAACGCGATCGGTCGTGAGACCGAACGTGAGATCACGAGCCACAACGCCAGCAGCTTCTACCGTAGTGGCTAAGAAAGTCAGCAAAGGTACAACTAAATTACCGGCTAAGAAGGTGGTAGTCGAGGCGGCAGTGTCATGGTCCCCTGATTTAGATGTATTCGATGTTCCTTCTTCCGACGAGGATGCGCCCGCGAGAACGCCTATGAAGCCCCGGCCAGCACCCATTTCGCGGAACAAGATGCCGTCCACCGCTCCAGTATCACATGCCCCTCCGTCTCCGGCACCATCATTCGATTCCGACGTTTCCAATGCGTCCAACAAGCGCAAACGTCGAGCATCGGCATCATCCTCTGCGACCGCGAAGCCAGCACAGCCGCCAGAACAAAAGAGCGATGCCTCTGTACCTTGGCGGGGTAGGAAGTATCAGAAGAAGGAGGACAGCATCTCTCCCGGACACGATGCCAACAGTCTTCCACAGACAACAATGCCAATCGCGAAGAAGCCGGAAGATCATGCGAAGCCCGCTCCGAAACGAACACGAGTACTAACGAACCCCACCTCAGCGAAGCCTAGGATTGTGAAGGGTCAGTCCTCACCAGCAACACTACATAGCATGCTTGCTATGCGCTCCTTGGCAAAGCCGTCACCTGTTCCTGAAGCACCGGAGGTACCTGCTGTAGACGATGAGACCATGTATGATATCCCAGAAGTTACAACACCGTTGGCCAGGGCCGCAAAACCCTCCTTGCCGGGTTCTGTGACACCCAGGCAGCAGGCGTTATTCAGCAATCTGCTAGGCGACTCTTCAGATTCGACTACGTCCATGCCTAGTATTTCAAGACTGCGGCTTACCGAACGGACCCCTGGTTCTGCGATTGCAGCACTGAACAAATCTTCTTCGGATATACCGCAATCGGCCCACACAAGAAAGGGAAGGCTAATCGATATGCTCAAACAAGCTGCCCCAAGCTCAGACGAAGATAGTGAAAGCGATGAAGAGACGGAAGAGAACATGACGGAAATCCCAGTTATCTCTGCCCCATCTCAACCCGCCGCGGATAACAAACCGGCCTCTCAAGCAGCATCAAACGAGATGGAAGTCGATTCAGAAGCAGTGAACAATTCCCAGTCTTCGCAAGCAGTACTTCATCTTAACAGCGGTGCAAGGATTACATATGCTCAGCAAAGATCTATTCTGCAAGAGACCAATTTCGAAGACGAGCTTATGAATTCTATGGATATCGACGATGATTTGGGACTTGGTTTCGCACACAGAGAAATTTCAGTATCGGAAAGTGGAGACGATGCAGCTCAAGTCCGCGGGATACATGAGCTCCGTCGACAGGGCCAGCAATACAGATTCCAATCAGAAGCTTCGGCTTCGATTGAAGATATTTCCGGAAAAGGCGGCTTGAATGCCTCACAGCGGCGGTCCGCCCTTATCGAATTTGCCACAGACATGGCCGAAAAGAGCTACATTGGGCAACTCCTAGAATCTTCTTTGACCGCATTATTGCTTCGAAGCATCGCTCCTACGGGAGAGATTGTCTTTGATTTCGCAGCAGCTGTCACTGTCTTGTTCATCCTCGAGACACGACCTGGATATGCCGTCCTGGATCAGATATATCAAGCCAGCACATTGGAGACATTGAAGATTCTTCTGACATCGAGCTTCTCGGGGTATGACATCTCTCGAATCGCAAAAGACCGAAAGACGAACATGTCCATGAGCGCGAGAGAGATGATGGCGGAGTTTCGAATCCTCATTCTCAACACTATTTGGCCTGCAGAAAAGCCGGAAAAGGTTACTCCACAGCTCTTGGCTATGAAAGTTCTTGAGCGTCTAGTCATTGGTCTCCGAAAGACCGGTGTCTCAGAAGCCATTGTCGACGGAGGCATTGTCGCTAAGCTTCTTGACGCAACATCTTCTCCTATCCAGCATTTAAAAGCTGGCAAAGCAACTGCACAGGACCGCTTGATACTAGCTACGACGTTTTCAATACTTGAATCCCTTTCGGTATCCCATGACAAGCAAGCCACGTGGTCGAATGGTATTCTCAGTCGTCTGGCCGACATCACACCTGTCTTCTTTGAGGGCAATTCTGCTTCGCCGATCAGACTGGTCATTCGCCTCTGCATGAACCTGACGAACAACAAACCGAAGGCCTGCCAGCTCTTCGCGTGGCCTTCGTTCGTACTGCCGCTTCTACGCTCCATTAGTCAGAAATTCAAGCTACTGGCCACTGAGCTCGAGGAGGAGCGCAGGACCGAGGTCTTGGAGGACCTGATCTTGAGCCTGGGTGCCATGATCAATCTTGCAGAGTACAGTGATCAGGCGAGGGCGAGCGTGGTGAGAGATGGTGAAGGTTTGATTGGAGATTTGGTAGAGATTTTTCTTGAGGGTTCGGCGCGCGCTGAGCATGTACGTGGACGTCCTCATAACTGCAAAGCATATACTGACCAAGTGCAGGCCGATTCTATGGAAGAGTCTCAATCCAGCGTCACAATCGGATACCTTACGGTCTTGTTAGGCAACCTTTGCCTCAACAACACGGTTCGAGCTGTAGTTTGCGTCCGCCTCCCAGGCAAGAAGATCGACGTGCTTGTCCAGAAGGTGAGAGAATTCGTCATGTACAATCAAAGGGTTGATCGTTTGACGGGGCAATTTGAGGGTGAAGAGGGTGTGGAGACGCTGAGAAACTTCACAGCGAGGTTGATGCGAGTTGTGGAAGGGTTGGAAACGGCCGGAGAGTAGCGAACACGGGACACAGGTGGACGTTTGTTGTCTTTCAGGTAATTGCCATGATTACCCCTTGGACACGCTTTGGCATTATCGGATTGCATACGGAAGTCATCATAGCCAGGCGTTTGCAGGTTGGAGGTTTACGTAGCTCGATACCCTTGACATACACATACGGTTATAGTCCCGTCGACGCAGTTTTCAGTCCTCGCTTCACGAACAGGGTGGATGTGCAGGTCGGTGATGTTTGTTTAGGCTCTTTATGTCAGCCTATAAACCGTGTGCTGGGGATGGGTATGAGGACGCAGATGCAGATGCAGATGCAGATGCAGATGCACCCCAGAAAGGCAGTTGCACGCCCGGTTCCTGGCCTCCCAGATCCAGACCGACTTTCGAATGCATACGTTACATACCGCATACGAGATCACGATCGGGTTAGGCACTGGTTTGGTGTTTTGCCACAATGGCTAAATCTGCTGGGTATATTTAGGATGTTAGGGGTGTTGATCGCACGGATGATTCCAACGATCTGGTTGCAAATGACGCAAGTAGGTTTATTTCCAATGGTGAATTTAATTGCGTGCCGGCTTCTGGCGACCTTCGGTGCAGATTCCTGTCTTGGGCTTTTCCTGGTTGGGTATGGTCGCGTCTGAGTTGCTCCTCCTTCCCATAGACTCCTCTGTGGAGCTGCGCTCCCCTGGACGCTGTCAGGATTTTGTGGCCCACCAGACGGCCCACTTGAAGACCTGACCGCTCTTGTTGGAAGTGGGATATGGTGTACTGTGCTAGGTCGCTGTGAGGCATGCTAAACGAGCAGCATGTGAAGCTACTTTGATCGGGTAAAGTCGTGCCCAGGATTCGTGCATGGCCGCAAGAAAAAAAAAGTCACTGTTCCTCTTGTCGACGCCGCGACGAGTCTGTGGCAGTGCGTCTTTGTGGAAGGGGTGCCCCACCTTCTACAGCGGGCGTCAATACCTGTGGACGGACGAATCCCCAGCATTCAATTTACGTGATGTCAATTCATCCAGAAGCCCAGCTTGAGATGGTCTCCCGGCGCTGGAGTCCGCTAGGGATGACGTTGGCGGCATAAGGGAGGGCGTCTTCGCAGCTTCTACGTCGTCGGCCGGTCCTGCTTTGAACCTTCCCTCTGCTCCTTGCACAAACAAAGCGCTCGCCCTGCTCGGACAATCACCCCGCCGCTTACCTGCATTTCCAGGATTTGGACTATCCACTACGCGTCGGGGATTCGGCACCGCTGCTAGTTGTCTGTTTCCGCTCCTGCTTTGAGACGGCGTCATCCCAAGTTGCGGTCTAGCGGAGCAAGGAAGCGGCAGGCACAGGCGTGTCAAGGCATCAGCTGCAGTCACCTTCGCCGCCAGCACTTGGACCTCAACACTGGCGAGCCGCTCTGCTGCCTCCAGAATCCCCCACACCGCCAGCAGCAACATGCCGGCGCCCAAGCAGAGGAAAATTGCCATTGTCGGCAGTAGAGCTGTCGGTGAGTGCAGACCTGGAGCTGGTGTTCTTTCACGGGTGGAGCCGCAGCGAGCAGCGACTGACCGAGGATGACAGGCAAATCGAGTCTGACGGTGCAATTCGTCGACGGCCACTTTGTCGAGAGCTACTATCCCACTATTGAGAATACCTTCAGCAAAGTCATCCGGTATAAGAACCAGGAGTTTGCAACCGAGATCATCGATACCGCGGGCCAGGTACGCAGTTTGCGAGTTCCCCCCCACACTCGCGTCACCCCACCCCCGCCATGCACGCGAAAGTCGATTGAACGCGCATGGCAGCTATTGCGCCTTGGAGCGATAGACTGAGACAGCAAAGGAGGCCACTGACGACTGTGGCTTTATACAGGATGAGTACAGCATTCTTAATTCGAAGCACTTCATCGGCATCCACGGCTACATGATCGTCTACTCGGTCGCCAGCAAGCAGAGCTTCGAAATGGCCCGCATCATCCGCGACAAGATCCTCAACCACCTTGTAAGTACACGAACCGGCTCTGTCTAACTTGTTCTGTGCAACAGGTGTGCAATTGCTGACCGTTCCCACCCAGGCTACCGAGAACGTCCCCCTCGTCATCGTAGGCAACAAGTCCGATCTCCGTCCCGAGCAACGACAAGTCACTGCCGACGACGGCCGAGCTCTCGCTACCGAGTTCAAATGCGCGTGGACCGAGGCGAGCGCGCGATACGACGAGAACGTACAAAAGGCCTTCGAGCTCATGATCGGCGAGGTGGAGAAAGGTCAGAATCCGGGGGAACCCGCTGGCGACGGCAAGTCTTGCATAGTCATGTAACATGGCTAACAAGTGGCCGTTTGCCAGGCGAGGTCGAGAAGGCAAAGCAGAAGAAGAAACACAGGCTGAAGCAATGCACCATGTCGTGAGAGCTGGTTGTGCCGCGAGGTGGCTGGAATTGTATACGTTTGGCAGGTTAGAAGGCTATAGACGGTTGGCGGGTATCATGGTCTGCATTCTTTGACTCTAGGAGGCGTAATGGTGTTCGATGGGAGGTGTAATGGGCGTTTTTGAGTAACGTTATGGTTTTATGTGGATTTTGGCAAGCATTCCTCCTACTTTTACGGCTGGCATCCAAGCTCCAATAGGGGGGCGTGGGGCTATACGAACGAAGACGAATCCTATCATGATCCAGACCAGCTAGAGTACCCCGTATGCATCTGCACTCGTTCGCCCTCATCTGTGCATTCATTGCTGCACCGATCGACGCTCGATTAGGAAGCTCTGAAGCTTTGACGGAGAGTTGCAGTGTTCGACGCTTGCACGTGGCTCGCCCATCTCCTGCCCAGCTCGGCATATTCAGCAAAGAAATGAGGCTCTTCGGAGCATGTTTGGCCGAGCTCTTCTTTGCTTTTTTGGGAGCCGCTCAGCTGCTCGAATACATGCATACTGTAGGTAGCGCACCGCCACCACAAGCATCAGCCACGACTGCCCCTCGCTAGCGCACGGACAGCGCCTGGTCCTGACTCAAGTGATTTACCTTTGTGAGTCTTCTTCGTGCTGGACTTCTGGTTCGACCTACGCTTCTCGACTGTGACCTTGTGAGAGGGCGACACCATGTTGGACGTGTAAGTCCCACCCATTTACCACGAGATTCTGGAGCGAGTGGGAGAGTGAAATGCTAATTGAGGGGTAAACAGCCAGGACTTCATCGCCGAGCGCGGCGGCAACCCCGACAAGATTCGCGACTCTCAGCGGAAACGAAATGCAAAAGTAGAGATTGTGGAAGAGATTATCGCCGACTGGGAGGATCATCGGAAGAGTATGGCTCCCTGGGTGCACAATCGCATCCGCACACGACCTCTGCGCGCCGAACGCGGGGTACTGGAGCATGAGGGACGACTGGCTAACGGTGGAATACAGCTCAGTACGCGGCAACGCAGATCGGTTCATCCATCAATGGCCTCCAGAAACAAGTCGGACAGAAGAAAAAGGCCAAGGAGAGCGCCGATGACCTCCTCGCGGAAATGGCAAAGCTGAAGGAGGAGAAGAAGGCCAAGGAGGAGGAAGCGGCAGAGAAGCTCGTCAAGCTCAACATCAAGGTCAAATCCGTCGGCAACTACGTTCACCCCGATGTCCCCGTTTCCAATAACGAAGACGACAATGCCATAATCAAGACTTGGGCACCCGAGGGCGTCAAGGCTGAGCCCTTGAAGAACGGCATTCCGCACCACGGTGTGCTCACGCGCCTTAATGGCTACGATCCCGAACGTGGTGTCAAGATTGTCGGGCACAGAGGATACTGCTTGATTGGATACGGACTGTTTCTGAATATGGCGTTGATCAATTATGGGCTGGAGTTCTTGTTTAACAAAGGATATACGCCAAATCAGCCGCCGTTTTTTATGTTGCGGGATCAGATGGCGAAGACGGCGCAGCTGAGCGAATTCGACGAGGAGCTGTACAAGGTTACGGAGAGCAAGGACAAGCCTGAGACAGACAAGTACCTGGTGCGTTATTGTCCCGTACAACATTGGGATTGTCTGTACTAATGGAAACGCAGATCGCCACCTCAGAACAACCCATCTCCGCCCTCCACTCAGAGGAGTGGTTAGGCACCGCAGACCTCCCCATCAAGTACGCCGGCTACTCCACCAACTTCCGCAAAGAAGCCGGCTCACACGGCAAGGACGCATGGGGTATCTTCCGGATTCATCAATTTGAGAAGGTGGAGCAGTTCCTTATCACGCACCCCGAGAAGTCGTGGGAGGCATTTGAGCAGATGCTGGCAACGTCAGAGGAGTTCTATCAGAGCTTAAGACTGCCGTATCAGGTTGTGGGCATTGTTAGCGGAGCGCTGAGTAAGTTGGTCGTGTGGTGGAAACTGACGGGATGCTAATGCGCGGAATAGACAATGCAGCCTCTATGAAGCGCGATCTCGAGGCGTGGTTCCCTGTCACCGGTGGTGGCGAGTACAAGGAGCTTGTGTCAGTGTCAAACTGCACAGACTACCAAACTCGCGAGCTTGAAATCCGCTTCGGCAAGCCAACACTCTCCCCATTCCACGGTCACACATCTAACATCTTAATCAGGCGTCAAGAAGCAAACGGCGACTCGCAAAGAATACGTCCACGCCCTCAACGGTACTCTCTGCGCTACCGAGCGCACACTCTGCTGCTTGCTTGAGAACTTCCAAACACCCGAGGGCTTCAACGTGCCTAAGGTGCTGCAAAAGTATATTCCGGGGCAACCGGAATTTTTGCCGTTCGTAAAGGAGTGGAAGCCCGCAAAAGATGAGAAGGATATCCCGGACAGGACGAAGTGAGGGCCTGCTTCCACAGTGAAAGGCGTACGATTGCAGCATGATCTACCAAAGTACACGCAGATAAGGAAGCTACCTGTTCTAGTAGCGACTAAAAGTGTTCGGCTATTTTAGAATCGGCGCACAGAGAATCTATAGATTGTCAATGATCCGTGCTTGCCTCGTCTGGTGCGTGAATGTGACCTCCAGCCCGTGCAATTTGAACTAAGTCTCCATCTGTAGGCAGCGGTGCGCCTATCCGGCGATTTAGTCAGACATGCTCCTTTTCGGCACGGGGCCTCTTGCAAACTCTCCGATGCTCGTGTCGAGGCTTGCACTTGTATTGTCGATGAATATCAGAAGACTGCTATGTTGCCCAGACGATGTGACGCTGCTGTGCCTCAGGCCATCGTCTACTACATTCGGAAGCTTGTGACACCCCACCAAGCGCGTTGAGTGGTCTGTTCCCGCCACTTTTGGTTCAGCCCACCGGTGAGCACCAAGCTCCCGATGACATGAAATTGGCGGGGTAAACAATCATGTACTTATATAAATCACTGCCTGGTACGTGAAACCTTTTACCTCCTCTCCCCTTCCCTCCCCCCGATATCTCGCCATCGCTTTAATTCGCCAACTTTCTATAACCCCCAACCGTACACCGACCACGCCGTTTTAAACACGATCTCGACCACCGTCGATAAGAAGATTGCTCAAGCAGAGGCTATACTCAACTACACCTTCGCCGAAAAGGCTCTTGTGGCTGAAGCCATCCAGATGGCTGCTCCTCAGGCCTTTCTTACTTTTAATGGTGGCCGAGATATAGTCAATAATAACAAGCAGGTCACCGTTCTGGGTGACGTTGTGCCTGCTCAAGCACTGTACAAAAAATGGTACCAAGCTTCGCCAGCCATGGGTACAAATGCTCCCCCCCACAAACACAAAAGTGCGATACCTGACATGTTATTAGATGGCTATTAGCCGCGAGCTGCCTGGGACAGTCTCTGAAAAGGCGCTTTGGACAACATTCCCTTGTTCGAGCGGGGGAGGGAACTGGGTATTGACACCCTCATCTTGGCCTCGCTGGGCTACGTTGGCCCAGCTACCAAGAGCATGGTGGCTACGACCCTTGAAGCCCTGTTCGGGGCAACGTTTCTCGATGGCTGCGAGTCTGCTGTTGTTGCAGCAGTCGAGCACCTCGGGCTTGACAACCGTCCATCGCTCATGGTAACGCTCCAAACCCACATTCTCCTACCCCATCTTTGAAGCAGAAAAGCTGCGATTAAACTAATATGGCAGCTTCCAGATCCGATTGCGGGACGGAGCCCAGGCGCCTCGACGCGGCGGATCGACCAATCCTTCGACCCAGGGTGCTCGTCCTGCGGGAGCTGTATGACCCTGGATCGAAGGATTGGACTATAGGCCGCGTCGCGGAGCCTAGTCGCCCTCCCGCCGGCTTGGATCCTCAAGTTCGCATACCGTTTGGTATACGTCTTGTTGTCTGGGCCCTGAGTGTCTGTGTTCTGACGAATGTTACGTGGACATTGAGGATCCGATGTTTCAGCTGCATATTCGGCGATGAGAGTATCGGTGCTAGAGCTGATATTTCTGTGGAGGATATTGTTGGTTTTTGATTTTCCACGGTCGTTTGATGACTCTGATTGACCGCTGCACCTTCGTTTCCGTGCTGCGTACTGTTCTTGCGATTTGGCTTTCGTTTGGCCGTGGCTGATGAGTCGGCTGTACGCTCCTTAGGCCAGTTTTGTATCTAAGAAATGCGAAGAAGCCTGAAATCAATCAGTTTGATGGCGACGACTCACTGCTTGTTCTTATACCTTGTGATGTGTACTAAGTGCCGGCATATACCAGTCGCACCTACTTGTATGCTGGTCTGAGCCTCCGTAATTGGGGAGGAAGAGACTCCCGTGCCCAACGAAGCTCTTAGACGGGGTGGTTATTGGCAAAGGAATGGTCCATGATGCATCTCATGCCCATCTAGGCTGCCTATTGACTAACGTCACCTCCACCAGGGAGTCTCACCTCGTTCGTCTCGATTGGCATTCATGGTTATGCGTCGATGTGCCCATCGTTTGCAAAGAGAGATCCTCGCCCCAGCGATCAACAAGAGAATGGTGTGACTAGGTCGAAATTGCTGGCCTAGTTTGTCGGCATGAACATCACAAAACAAAAGGAAATGGAAATACTAACGACGAGCACAAATTGAGGGGTCCATGGAAGATATGGCGCGTCTTTCCGCAGCCGAAAGGTATTTTGAAAAATGTGGCCAACACATATCAGAAGCGAATAGGCTTAAAAGTTAAACATAAAGAGGTAAGTCATTCCGTCCCATCGTCCCAGAATAGAGCCCCCTTGAAGAAGCGAAGCGAAGCGAAGAAAGTGCAGACACCGTTGCTCTAAGCAAAGTTGCTACCAGCCGTCGTCTTTGAATCACTGGCAACACCCACATTCTTAACTGTAACCACACCCCCATTCACACTCGTAACCTTGACATCCACCGTCGAAGTGCCAAATCCGCTGGAGTTCTCAAAGAAGTTGTAATCCATGCGAGTAGTACCCTTCCACGACTTGCCGCCGTCGGTCGAGACCTCGAGCTTGGCGACGCCCACGTTGGCGTTCATGACCTGCATACTGAACCAGTAGGGCGAGGTGCCGGACTTGTTCTTAAGCACAATTGGCGAGGTGATGCCGCAGGGCACGATCGAGTACGTGATGGGGATAATGCCGGGGGATTGACCGGATACGGCGGTGTAGGCGTTGGCGAAGAGGTCGAGGTGGGTGGGGTCGCACTCGGGGCACTTGTCGACGACCTGTGTTGCGCGTTAGTGAGAGCATGTAAATGGAATGGGCGGGATGGGACGTACCATGGCTTTGATGGGCTTTCCATTGGGGCCAGTCACTTGCACGCAGACACCGCACTTGGAGGCGTCCCAGTTCTGGCCGCTGAAGGCGGTGCCGAAGATGTTGGAGGGCAGAGTGTAACCGCTGAACATGCAGTTTCCGCCATCGAGGTTGCCGCCGTAGGATGTGGCCTTTCCGGAGACTGTGGCGGCATCCGTGCTGACGGTCTCTGATGGGGAGGCCTCGACAGCGCTGGTTTCAGCAGCAGCGCTGGAAGAGGCCGCAGCAGTAGAGACCGGGGCGGTAGCTGCATCGGTTGAGCTCTCAGCAGCATCAACGGGTGACGGGACCACGTACAGCGTCTGGATGGACGTGCCTGTGGGGTCTGAGGAGGGGAGCATGAAGGACAGGGTCTCGATGGTAGTGGGGAGCGGGGTAGTGTACGAGGCCAAAGTCGAAGTGTTGTGGTAGGTACCGTTGGGTAACGGATAGTGAGGAACCGAATGGAACGAGTGGTGAGAGTGGTGCGTGTGAGGGCGACGGGTAGGCTTCACGGATGGGCTCGTGGTTACACCGGCAGCAACAGCGGAGGTGGCTGGCACCGTGACGGTGACTTTCTGGATTTCGGTTTTGGTCACGGTTTCGAGGGGTCCACAGTACTCCTGGGCGAGACCAAGACCCGCGAGGGGCAGGAAGGCGACGAATGACTTCATGTTTCTCTTATAGTTGTTTGTTTTGGTGCAGAGGATGGGATCTCTAGGATTTTATGAAGCGAATGGCTGTACGTAAAGAGTGGACAGGAGTCAACAGACTCAAAAGTAGGTATAGACAACGAACGAAAGCAGCACTATGGCATGCAAGGGGGGTAAAGAACGTGTGGGAAGAGACCTCAAGCTCGATGCTCAGAAACAGAACAAGCGGAAGTTGAAAAGACGAGGCAGCTACCCCTACCTAAGTATCCTCCGCGATGTGAAATTCGTCCATCTCCCGCTGTCTTAGTGCATTCCTTTTGGAGCTAAGGTGGAGATTTCCAGGCACAAAGTGGAGTCAATCACTGCAGCATGAGGATTCGCGAGCCGCACAACGAGGCCGAGGCGCGCATGTTGGCAAGCTTGTTGCCGGCGCCATGGGTCGAGACCATCGCTGTTTGGGATCAGCGCCGGCGGCTTTCTGGGATTCGCGCTGATGAGGTGACGGAGATCAAACGTTGGCGAGATGAGATGGCGTCCGTTATTTGGCGGGGAAAAGTTTCGCCGAGAGTAGGAGCGAGTTGGGGGTTCCACAGCGTACGGAGCAACAACTTGTGTGGTTATGTTTAAGCCATCGCGTAGGGAACACGTTTTGCATTGAAGCTTCTGTGTTGCCTCGCTTACTAGAATCAAGCTGTCGGCGTTTTCTTTGCATCGTCTTTGGCGGCAAGTCTGCGGGCAATGGAGTTGTTGAGATGCGCTTCATCATATGAGCAGCTCCACATAAACGGAGATTATAGTTGGTGTGCTACAATGGCATGTATATCGGGCGTTAATCAAGCGCATTCGCGCGCATTCGATTCGTGTCACCCACCATTGAAACATCTTTAGATGAGGATGGCGAGCTTACACAGTATTGGTGCCAACATCATGTGTTCAAACGTCCACCCCTCTTACGCCTTCGAACACTCCGGATGCATGTGCAGCCCTGACAACATGGGAGTTGCGTGGTTTGTTGTAATCCACCTTGGTCTATCGCCCCGTTGCCCCAACCAACCCCTAACCTTGGGAATCTGAAGGCGCACTGCATCCTCGGTCGCCCTGTGTTCGTTGTTCTTTCTACGCTATGCTGTAGTTGATTGATTCAGAGACGCAGGCTTGCGATGTGCTTCGTCATTCCCCTCTACCGTTCAACCGCCGCAACGAAGGAACCATACAGTCCACGTGAGTAGAGGTGCCTCGCAACTAGAACAGTTCGCCTGCGCCGGTCCCTCAATCCACTACAATGCTGAAGTTGTTCATGATTGCCCCATCACTGATCTTCCGCTTCTCTGTCTTTACTGAATTGCTTTTCCCCGTTAAGCTGAACAGGTAGTAGCAGAGCTTGGACGTCTTCTTCTTTTTCCGCATGCTAAATCCAAGGTTCTTCATGATGCGCGTAAGTAGTAGTTCGTTGAAGTATCTTGAGTTATCCACACATGGCAATGGCAAGACGAGGAACAGTATTGGCAGCACCGCGCCCTCGGTCGTCGTGTTTTTCAAGAAATGAGTGAGCCGCTTCAGCATCTCGCCGCGCTGAGCCGGATCTGGAACGTAGTTGAGCACGAGAGAAAGTGATATCATGTCGAAAGTCTCCTCAGAAGACGTTGGTAGCGGCCGTTCCATGAAGTCTTGCTTCTCGATGCCAGGTCCTTGGCTATTTAGGTCGATCCTTGTCATCTCGATCTGCTGAGGAAACTTTGAGATCTCATTCTTCGTCGATAACGCTCCAACCTCGAGACAGCGAAGTTGCTTCGAATTGATGCCTTTGTCTTCGGTAGTGCTGTTTTTTGATTGAATGACGCCTGCGTCTTGCAGCCATTCGACGAGCACCTTGCTAGAATCTCCGCCCCGATCCTTCGATTGTCCCTGCTTGCTGGCCGCTTGGTACACCTTCAAACCCCCATTCTCCTCAATATCTTTCGCAATCTTCTCGGCCAGCTTCGTGTCGCCCTTCTTAACGGCTGCTGCGTGCTCCTTCTGTAGTCGGTGATGAGTGCGGATGATGGTACGGGATCGCTGAGAGCTCATGCGCTCTTTCGGGTTACTGATTCGGGGTCGGCCATGCGAAAGCGTCTTTTGTCGTTTCTTGACTGCCATCTTCGGCCGGAATCGTCAAGTCACATGGCGCTCGATGGGAGAGTCAGTTCTGGTGGGGAGGGCGATGCCGAGACTGTGAGACGCTAAACGCGCGCTAGCCCCACTTTGGGATGCTAAGCGAATTTTGCAAGAATCGCACTTTCGCCGACAGAACTTCGTCTTCGAACCACGACCTTCTTTACTAACACACCAGCACGTCGCCATGCCTCCCAAAGCCACCCAGAAAGGTACGCACAATCCATTGGAGTTGCTGCGCAGACCGCGAACGCTTCGACCGACATCCGCGATACGGCGCGCGTCCAGCTACGCCCGTTCCCAGCGGTGCTCCCTCAAAGCTTTCCGCTGCGATCCCCTCCAGAAGTCCACTGCTAACGCGTCCCAGGCGGAAAGCCCAGCAAGCCTTCTCAGAAGGCTAACAATGCTGCAAAGGCTGCCCTGCGCGGAGTAAGACTCCTCCCATGACCACAAGGCGTGCCAGAACCCCATCTCTGGCGGCTTTTACTTCTCGTGCTGTGGGCAGCAATATTAACGAGATGTAAAGGTCAACTCGCATAAGGTCCGCAAAGTGCGCAAGAGCACTAGCTTTCATCGTCCCAAGACTCTGGAGCTCTCGTGAGTTGCCTGTCCCCACAATCTAGCTACTGCAGCCTGCAACCGCTGTGCGCTACGTGTTTTGGCTGGAATTCGTCCATGACAGACGCTGACAACGTGCCAGCCGTTCGCCCAAGTACCCCCGCAAGTCGATCCCCTCGCAGCCCCGCCTCGACTCCGGCAAGGTCCTCATCCACCCGCTCAACACCGAGTCCGCCATGAAGAAGATTGAGGAGAACAACACACTCGTCTTCATCGTCGACGTCAAGGCAAACAAGCGCCAGATCGCTGCCGCCCTCAAGACGCAGTACGATGTCAGCACGGTCAAGATCAACACCCTCATCCGCCCCGACGGCTCGAAGAAGGCTTTCGCGCGGTTGACCGCCGATGTTGATGCGCTGGACATTGCGGCTACCAAGCTGGCTATCGTCTAAGGGTTGTTTTTGTATCTGCATGTGCATGAAGGGACTGGGTATATCTGGGAAGGAAAAGCGGATATGATTGCATGGCGTTCATGGGCGCGTAGTCCAGAGAGACTCGAATGAATCAAATTATGACATGGCGCCCACCCAAGGTCTGCATTGATCGATCCACCGTGAAAGTGAATTGGGAATGATTGAGGAAGTGTTATCGTTGCCCCAGGCACCTCGGCCAAAGCTCGTGGTTGCCAACGTCTAGTAGTACATTTCTCCGTCTCTGAATGTGGTATCTTTGGCTCTACATACTATACAAGTTTTGTTCTACTTCGGTCCATTTAAACTTACAGCGCTTAATTCGGTCCATCTACAGCGTTTCTATACATGGCTTTCTTCAAATCATCCTGGTAGGCCATTCCACCCTTCCGACTCTTCCACACACCTTTCTCCCACTTCTGCCACCGCTTTGCCGGCGGCATTACTGCTCTTATCCTGGGCTGGTTCGGCACGATGAGTCTCACGCCCTTGCGCTCAAAAGTGGTCGGCCATTCTGAAGCCCCATAGGAACGAATGATGGGCACGGGATCGTACTTTTTGTCGCGCTCGTTCCGGCGCCAGATTGTGTCGGCGATGCGGTGGGAGATAGGGCTCATGCTTGGGCGCATGGACTGGGGCGGGGCGACGACGCGGGAAATCTTGAAGTTGGGTGTGGAGGAGGATGAGGAGGAGTCGTTGGGCTGTCTGGTGTCTTTGGGGTCTTGCTTGGGATCTTTGGTGGTTTGTGTTGTGGTAGAGTAGGGATGATATGGCCGAGAGGATGTATTTATAGAGGAAACGCGCGAATGGAGGGCGCTCGAGGTACTGTACAGGCGGGCGGGTGTCCAATGGAGCACTCTGCTTCTGTTGTGGGTTGTGGAAGTTCGTCGTCCGGTGATGATGCCAGCGAGCGGGAGGAGACCAGGGGTTGGTGCGGGTATGAATGGCTCATGCGTAGAATTTTTGGGTGCTGGTTTTTCCGGCGCGGGTCCAGAGGTTCGGGGTTTGTCTTCTCCGGGAAGCGTGAATGGTGTGACTTTGAATGGCTTGGATGGAGAGGACTCCTTGAGCGTCCTCGTTTTGACTTTATGGATACGGGGTGTCGGGGAGGCCACGGTTCTATTATCTTTCGAGGTTCCTTTTGGTGCTTTTATTGCCCACGTATTCTTGGAAATCGTTTGCTGGGGTACTCTCGTTGTCCGCAGGGTACCTTTGACAGCCATACCGCCAGAAGGCCCCTCGATCCAGACATCGTATATGCCGCCGTCCTCGGTGCGTAGGCTGGTCTTCTCCCGTGCACAGATGCGCATTTCTTCGTCGCAGTATAACGGCGCAAGATTGCGATATTCAATGGACTGGACAGCCTGGGGATCGCCGGGTTGTAATGCAAGATGGCCCGAGACAAGTCTGAGCATTAGCATCAGCGTCAATGGGCCGTGGACGAGTAGGTTGCGGTGACCTTCGACATTGCGGGTGTAGTCTCGATCGAGGTGGATGGCGTGGGCATTAAAAGTAAGGGCCGAAAACCGGAAGAGAAGGGCACTCGTCGGCGTCAATTTGTGTGAGAAGTCGGGCGTGCCAGGCGGGTCGAGGTATCTTGTGGGTGTCGTTTTCCCCGCCTGGATGTCGTCCAACTCGGCCACGCTTCTGTCACGCATGAAGACCAGAGTGCGCTCATCCATCATGAAGGCATCGCCCCAACCGTCCATATCGGCTTGTTTCCGAAGGAGGGCGGACGACCCCCGGATCCCGACGCTTGGGTCGCCTATGGAATCGCGCAAGGTCTCTGCGCGGGCGAAACGCCGCTCAATAGTCACGAAGATCTTTGCCGTGTCCCCTTCCCCGCGCAGATGCACATCCTTGATCCGCTCGATGCAAACACACTCGGCGTCTCGCCGGTATCCGACCTCGGGGTCAAAGTATGTGGCTCTGTTCACTCGGAGGTTCCCACCCGTCCACATGCGCCGGTTGAACGCATGGCCAGGGCTGTGGAGCGCGTCGGTGCCATCTGGGCGAAGTTTGCCAGTGGTGGTCATGGCATTGAAGAAGATCAGATGGTTGCCCACAGAGGGTGTCTTCTCGTGAGGTGGTGTTTTGATTGCGAAGACGCCGACGTACTCCCTCGGGAGGAAGTCGCGCAGGGCGACGTACAGCTGGTACTCTCGTTCGCTGTCGAGACGCCGTGTCTGTCGGGGGAGCTCGCGCTTAAGCAGCATCTCGCGTGCCTTCTGGAACCAGTTGGCGTCATTGTCGCCATCGTACGTCGTGAGAAGGTTCTGGATGTCCTCTTCTGCTTCCGTGGAAGAGTAATATCGGCGCTGTATCCGTTGCCATTGTGTGCGGCGAATTGGCGCCCGCGCGACGCGACCGACACATCGTGTGCAGAGGACCATTGGGAGTGTGGACCGTCTTCCGCGTGGTGGCGGGTCTTGACGAAGTGAGGATGACCCCCACGGAGGCAAGTATTGCCGAGCTGGAGCACGACACTTCGGCTACATTCGCCATGCTCTGGACCGCTCTGGCATTGACTGTATACCATCACCGTTAACGACCATGAAGGGGGATTCGTCCTTTCAACACGGGCTGGTACTCACCCTATGCTTCCTGGGATCTTTCGTCTCGCAGACAGCTGCGATGGGGAAGCCGCGATACATCATGTATCTGACAGGGTGGGTCTCTAGGACCCCGTAATGACCCCTCCTGACCAGTCCGCAGCCAGCACCCTGTAGTGCCGGAACCTGCTTTAATAGCAGATATTTCACACGTGGCGCTGGCTTTTATGCGCTCGGAGACTTTCAATGAGCCGGAACCTTCATCTTGGCCCCTGTTCACTACCGTTGAGGACACACGACCAAAGTTCGCCCAAGGCACGAAGGTCATGATCGCCATTGGTGGGTGGGGCGATACAGATAATTTCTCTAAAGCTGCAAAGACGGAGGAGACCAGGAGCTTGTTTGCAAGAAATGTGGCGAGAATGATTGAGGAGACGGGTGCGGATGGTGAGTCTGTTATATGGAGCTGGCTGGACAGAAGCATAGCTGATGAGTGTAGGCGTCGATGTGGATTGGGAATATCCGGGGTAGGTCGTCCCTGGCCCACTCCTCTGGGCTTAACTTATGTTCTGACTTTAATGGCAGTGGTAACGGCGAGGACTACAAGCAAGTCCCAAACTCAGAGAAGGAGTGGGAGATCGCCGCCTATCCCTCACTTCTCTCCTCCATCCGCTTAGCCCTCGGTCCCACCAAAGTGATATCAGCAGCCGTTCCCGGCCTCCCAAGAGATCTGCTCGCCTTCACACCCACCACAATCCCGCAAATCCTCGACTCCGTCGACTTTCTAAACATAATGACATACGACCTCATGAACCGCCGCGACAACATCACCAAGCACCACACCGGCTTGCAAGCATCCCGACAAGCCATTGAAGCCTATGCAGCAAGGGGCGTTCCACCAGGCAAGATGAATCTAGGCCTTGCCTTCTACGTGAAATGGTTTAAAACTGACCCGGACGCGGACTGCAGCGTGCATCTCATCGGCTGCAAGACGGCGCTCATGGAAGATCCGACGACCGGTGCGGATCTAGGTAAAGCGGGGGCCTTCTCATGGCATGACAAGGTCCCTCCAGAACTCAATGCCTCCTTTCAACGCGCTCTCGCGAATAGCGTATATGATAGTGTAGGGGGTGGGGACTACTATTTCGACGCCGACGACAATCTGTTCTGGTCCTGGGACTCGCCTGATGCTATCGTACGGAAGTTCCCCGCGATCGTGGAGAAGAAAGGGCTAGGTGGCGTTTTCGCCTGGGGCTTGGGTGAAGATGCGCCAAAGTTTGAGCATCTGAAAGCAGCAAACGAGGGCATAGAAGAAATTCTGGCGATAGCAGAGCACCAAGAAGATAGGGCTGAGAGGAGCGAGCTGTAGTAGGCTTGGCTTGAACGGTCCAACAGCTGCATGTAGGCATGTAAGCGGTTGCAGCTCAGCTTACCCTCGTATTCGGAGCCTCGCCGACCAAGCTCACCGCTGAACTACCCAACAAAGATTTGATGAGACTGGATCAAGAATTTTTAGGGACGAACCATGTTGGCATGCGGTGCAGGGATTGATGCGGGCACAGCGCGATTTTAGACGGCACCGAGTTTTCAGCTTCACGATGCTCGCCACGCCCCACTTTTCGTAGCATGTACAATGTAACGGCGACAGCGCATGCCATGCATGTAGACGGTGAGCAAGGAACGAGAGAAGTGAGAAGGTGGTATCGTATTCTTAAATAAAGAAGCCAAGTCGTCGAAGCAACCATTTTGCGTATTAAATCTCCTCTACGACACTACAAGATTTCCTCTTCAACGACCAACCCAGCCCTGGCCTACCCGATTTATAGAAATCAGATGCCTTTCTACCCATCAACAACACCGTCCTCTATCTTCGAACCCGCCTTCAACACCACCTTCTCAGTGTCTATCCCGAAATGCACGTCCTCGCCGCCGCAACCACAACGTTCGTTACCCTTGTCACTCTCACATCGGCAGCGGCAACGCCTTCTTCTCCTTCCAGAGAACCCGCACGCGCAGCCGAGCACGAAGTCCGCGACCTCGACGGCAAGCTTGTGAAGAGGGTACCGGTACCTAAATGTGGAATCCCTGGGAATATGGTGTGTGGATGGGATATGGTGAATCGGGGTATGTTCTTCGCCTGATTATTGTCAAAGCCCTCTCAATTTCGGCTTGAACATTTTTCGAGCGATTTCGATCGCCTCGGCCTGTACAAGATGCCCAACCATCCCCCACTACATTCTCAACTCCTCTTCACTCCCCACCGTTCTCAACTTGTCACAATGACTGTCCTAATCCCAAAGAAGGATACGACCCCGAAGCAATGCGCGACTGGCTCTGTGAAGATCTGAAAAAATGCGACCGGAACAATGGCGACGTGTGGAATGCGCTGTGGCATTGTACGGAAAATGATTACCCTGTGGCGAGATGGGTTTGTGGTGGCGAAGGTAGCTGTGTGGTTGATAGATTTAACTGGATGTTTACCTGCAAGGGAGGGAGTTGCTAGCATTTTGCAATTGTTAATGCTTTTGCTGTATATATTGGTACACGAATCTAGGGTTTTTACTCAGTCTCCTGTAGGAAGTCTACCACAGCTGTACGATGTTAGCTAAATGATTGAGTGTGTATGGAGGGGAACTCACTCTTGATAAAAGCCTCCGGATTCTCACTAATAACCCAATGGCCCGCCTCGACATCCGCCAACTCAAACCGCGGAAAAAACCTCCCAATGATCGGCAGCGTCTCATCGCTAACATAATGACTCTTCGTACCCCTTATAAAAAGCGCCCTCTTGCAAAACCGTGCCTCATCCGGATTTTTGAATGGAAAATCTGCCATGTCGTCCAACGCATCAGCTAGAATCTTCACCGGTACGCGGAACCGCAAAGGCTTCCCCGGCTCCCGCACCAAATTTGTAAGGAGAAATTGGCGAACCGGTAAATCCTTAGCATACGGTTCCATAATCGCATCAGCGTCTTTCTGGCTCATCGGCATCGCTTCCTCGGCTTTCCGCATGCCTTCCACATACCGCGGGAAGTCGCTTGCGAGCGCCGCGTCGACGGGCGCATTGTCAACGGCGATTATGTCGGCACAGCAGGAGGGGTCGCGGAGGGCCATTGTCATGACGGTTTTTGCGCCCATCGAGTGGCCGATCAGAGTCGCATCTTTGAGGTTGTGTTTGTGCAGGAAGGCTTCGACGTCTTCGGCAAGCGCGGTGTAGGTGTGGTCTTTGTCGTGAGAGGAGTCTCCGTGGTTGCGGAGGTCGATGGCGTAGACGGGGCGGGAGAGGGTGCGGGCGAAGGCGCTGATGGGTAGCTGTTAGCTGGGTCCTCTGGGGGCTCCTAGTAGAAAGATGCGTACTTGCTAACACTCCGATTGTTCTTCTTGCTACCAAAGAGACCGTGTAGAATCAAAATTGGCGCGCCTTTCGCTTTGCCTTGGTTATCGTGGAGACTGTACGACAGGTCGAGAGCTCGGTAGCTTGCGGTTGCGTGGAAGGAACGCGTCCATGCTGGCTGCGGGCTTGTACAGGACAGTGCTATCCGAGTGGAGTGCTTCGGGTGAAGAAGCGGCGCGTAGATGGGCTGTAGGCCCCGGCTTACTGAGCGCATCGTTGTATTGTGGAAGTTTGAAGTTTTTCTGAGCGCTGCGGAACCCTTTCCGAAAACGCCGACGTCATGTCACGTGCGCTGCCGTTTTGGGATGGCGGCTATTGGTACCTGCAGCTCCACCTGTTGCTTGGAATTTCACACCACTCTACTGGGGGCATTCCTTACGCCCACTCAGCATGCATGAGATCAAGTATCTCTGACCATGGCCGATGATGCGTCTCGCACACACCACCTCTACCACAACATCTACTCGTGGCGTAGTTTATCTCTACCACAACGAAGACGACTCCATGCGGCTTTAAAGTGATCATCCACTTCATTGATCTGCGCCCATCGTGCGTGTCTAGCTTTTCTCTTCTCTCCTGTCCTTGAAGCACAATCGACCACGTCAGGCCCTTCCATGCAGCGACGACACGTAAATCACAATCTTCAAGTCTACAACATGCTGCATACATAGCAGCAACCCCGCAAAGCCCAGGAAGTGTCTTTTCCGAAACACAAACATCCACCACCATTACCAGCAACACTGGCAGTACCGTATAAACACCACACAAAATACAGCAAAAATGTCCTTTGACATCTTTGTCTCCTCCAAACTGGGGCGCCGCACCCACCGCAACCGCAACTACCCAAACGCCTTCCCACAGCGAGACTTTAACATGATGACGCAGGGCCAAAGGCTGCTGGAATTTGCACAGCAGATGATGAACCAACAAGGCGGAATGGGGAATCAATTTGGCGAGCCGGAGGACATGGGCATGGGCATGGGTCCCAGTAGGGGTATGGATAGAAGCCGAGGAGGGAATAGGAGGAGTAGTGGATTTAGTCGTGGGGGCTCGGGAATGATGGGCGGTGGCGGAGGGGGCTTTGAGGATGGGCGGGTTTGGGGATGAGTTTGGGGGTGTAGGTGGGCCTAGTGGGTCGTTCGGACAGTCTATGGGGGGGTAGAGGTGGCGGTGGAGTGTATCTGTTAATGCGATGCAGATGAATTGAGAGAAGAATTGGTGTCGTGTTTGCGACTTCTTACTATGTTTGTACAGCCCGCTCGGTTCCATGATCTTTCGACAGTGCCATGGCCTCCAGCCGTGGAGGATTCGAGAACTCATCCGCCACGAGCATCACTCGTTTTTCATCAAAATCATGACATGGCCAATGTTTCTTCGTCATCTCCATCACCCGCAAAGAATCATCTCCATCTTGTTCCTCGCTTACTATTATATCAGGATGCAGAGACTCCCACAGATCTTTCGCGACCTCAGACGCCTTTTCTAAGCGGTCGTGCGTCGTTCATACATCGATTCCAACATATTGCCTCGTTAAAACTGTGCCATTTATCCTTACCAACCGAGTTTGCCTCGATTCCATATCCAAATATTCTTGATGTCGGATGCCTCTCTTTCGAACATAGCCCAGTGGCGCAACCTCACTCGCTACCACTAAACGCTTCAGTCTTGTGTGCAGGTCATGTAGTTGCGCTAAGACGGAGAAGCCGTATTTGAACACGATTTCAAAGACGCAATTGAAGCCTCATTCTGCGTATTTACACAAGCTCGCGACGTTCGAAGCAGGCCTATCAACACACTTTGCTGCGACGTTACTACGCCACGGTCTATGCTGGATGCTTGCTGCTCAACCGAGCGATGACACGAGCGCTGTGCCCGGCGGTTATCGAAATTGAACTGGCAATATTGAAAAGGTCGAGAATAGCACACGCGATGTTGCGCGTAGACCGCGGGGGTTGAGCTAATGAAAGACACCTCAGGCAGTAACTAGAATACGGTTGCCTAACTTTGTAAAAGGCTCTATTCCCAGAATAGTCATTGTATGTTACAAATCCAATTTCATCCCGTTCATCACGCACCCTTTCACGTTTGACACTTTTCAAACGATTTTCATCTTAAGGTTTTCCTTGGACTCTTCGCTTAGCAGTACTCTCAAACAAACTGTTTGCATGTCGATTCTGTGAATTAAGACCTGGAATTCATCACCATCCCGGATCCCCAACCGAATGAACACAGCCTTGCTTCCGATGAGACGCTCGGCAATCGACCAAGAACTACAGAAGAGGACAATAAATATTCTGGCTCTGAGATAACTTATTTCTACCGACCAGCTTATGCGTCGTTGCATATGATCGGAGCACAATGGCACTGGAGACAACCATTCAATCTTTGTGCTCGTCGTGCTCAGAACTCAGCTTCGATGCAGACATTATCGAATCGATGGCGAGGCAGAAAAAGTTTCCAATCCATATGCACTATTTCAACCCTTTGATATCGGAGAGGTCATGCAAGCTCTGGGGGCTAGTCCGAGAAATGCACGCCAATAATGGACGCTGGTTATTAACTTCCCACTTTCTCCCTGCACATGTGAGTGCTGATTTGACTGTGAATGCAGGTACAATATATACGCGGCGCTAGATTCATACGGGACGCTGTTCTGTCTGTCTGTCTACGGAAAGGGAAGGCCGTCAGAGTACGTGTTTGGGCTGCATCAGCCTGACTATCGTTAAAGCACGACTATCGTTACAGCCCGAGGGCGTGGCTCACAGCGCGAAACCCGTCGGCAACGCGAGAAAGGCAGACTCCGAATACCATGGACGCTCAACTAGTAGGAACCATAAAGGAATGGCTTGCAACCTGTATTACTGATCACTCCGAGTGTCGCAGCCTCTCAGAGCCGATACCTCTTCCAGGATTTACGTGATCGATTGCACAGCGCGTAAGATAATTCTAATGCCCATGGATTGCAGATTCATTGCCCTGAGCTATGTCTGGGGCACTGGAGCCTCTTCCGGCCGCGCATTAGAATTGCCTTTGCTGGCACCGCCTCTAATCGAAGACGCCATCACATGCACACTCGCCCTTGGTTTCCAATTCCTATGGATAGATCGCTACTGTATCGATCAGACTGGAGACTCAAAACATAATATAGTCTAGAACATGGACAAAATTTACTCTGGAGCTGCCGCTACTATCATCAACGTTGCGGGTGAGGGGGCGAGCTGCGGCATTCCGGGCGTTTCTGTCAGCTTAAGTGGAAATCCACTACTATCTGTTACGATTCACAGAGCCACTGTTCAGATGGTTATCTTCGATACCGAGGCCGAAGTAACGAGTAGCAAGTGGTCTACGCGCGGATGGACCTATCAGGAGGGATATCTTTCTCGTAGGCGTCTCATATTCGACCAGACGCATGTCGACTTTCAATGTTTAGAAATTTACAGCTCTGATCTCATACCTCTTCACTTTATCATTAGGATCACCATCTCCCATCTCCTCTAAAATCTCTGCCAAGAAGCGATTTGCGGCTCATTGAGCGTCCAGAAGTCTCGAGCCTCACAGAATTACCTCAGACGTATACCGGGATTATGCCCACTATTATCGAACATTATCTGAAAAGGAACTTATCCTACTAATCGGATATCCTCAATGTCATAATGGGTATCATGTGCCGAAACTACCATCATTTTTGGGGTGTATCGGATTTTGTGCCAAGGAAGAACGCGAACAGAAGATACATGTGGACTATTCTTTCACGGAAAAGCCGGACAAGTTCAAAACTTTTAGGCACCACCCTATCCATTGGAAAGCCATCATGGCTTTCTGAGGGCGCTGCTCTGGGGACTACTCACGGATCTAGGGAAGGGTCTTGTGTGTAGGCGGGTAAGATTTTCCCTCGTGGAGTTGGGTGGGATGAAGAATTTGGCATATCCACAGGGCGTTCCATTCCAAGACTGGAGTCAGAATAACCTCGACCTCCACGTGGTAGTCATGCATAACCCAGAGCGCTTATCGAATACCCGGCAGTACGTTCAAGAGATGGACCTTGAAGCCAACCTGCACGGCTGAAAGCGATTGTTGAGTATCCAACAGTGCGTACTAGAGATGGACAGTGTAGCCAACGTTTACAGCTTCAACCCATGCTTATACATTGCCGATTGACTCACTTTCATTCAATTTCACCCTATCAAGCATGGGGATGACTTACTTCCCGAGACTGCGGCGCGCAACAGTTTATAGGTATACGCTTTCGACGAGCCCAATGAGCAAGAGATCTCCCTAGCTGTAACCGTTCCCCCGGTTACGACCTGAATGTTCGAGCGTGCTTGGCTCGTCCTCCTATTTATTGGGAAACATGGCAGTAGCCGTACTCACCGGCATATCTTGAGCTCCCTCGAAGGTGGTGTATATGAGAAGATGAGTGCTCTCTAGACATGGGACATGGCTAGGCTCGCGCCTGCTCCCGGTATGTATTCATCACTATCGAGGGGGAAAGGTTGTGAGTGGACCAGTGCGAGCGACAAGATTCACTTCACAATGCACCAAACATCCGAAATACAATATCACCACATTCGAATCGGTTACCCCCTAAAGGGAGATGATGCAGGATCGTGGGAGTTGGAGTGCGAGTGGCGTTCCATACGACTTGTCTAAGGCTTCCTCTTTCTAATTTTTCTGTAGTAGTTGTGTAGACTCTCAGGCGTACGAATACATTTCTTATCCTTAACTCCATATGCCCTTACCCGCTTTTATTGTAAGATAGTATTAGCATATCATAGCCTTTTATGCTAGAAATCATTCATATTTCGTACATTCAATCAATCAATTCATCCCCTCAACCATCCCTCTCTACGCCTTAATACCAACAATATACACGATACAACTCGCAGAGCATACGAACATGATTCCCATGGCGTACATACCATACGGCCATTCTGATCGCCCGCCTCTCTTTCTGGTCCTTTCTAAATCGACTTCAGACTCAGCGTCGCCTGCTCTGTTAATCCCTCGCCACTGTAGGAGCAGCAACCGAAGCGGTCCATATGCTGAGTACACACATTCCTTCGCCCAAGATAAATCTCACCAAAGAACTTTTTGCATCATCCTCGTCAGTTGAAGCACTCAGCTCGTATGACACTCATGCCGCCATGCCTTACGGATCATCCTCAAAAGCACCGTAGCGCCCTCATCTTCTATACCTCGTCTGTACATCAACTTAGCACTTCAGTCTGCATTTCATCAGAGCCGCAGAATGCAGCATATCGTGTTAGCACATCGCCACACGCATCACAAGACGAAGATTTTACATACATCACCAAAGCAGCACGCCTAAGAATCTCAGCCGAGAACATTCAGCTCCCTATCTCCCACACCTAAAATCGCACATCGCAAATATAAAACCCAGGCATCGAGAAAAGCCCCCGAAAATCCCGACGTGGCCGCTAACATGGACACACGCGCAGGGAACGGAGCAAGGCCAATGACAAGACCTACATACCTGTCCCTCCTGGTACCCTATCGCCTCGCAAGATTCATACTCAGGCATCGGCGGATGTCGAAAACCACGGTGGTTGCTAGTGAACGGACCAGCACGTGGGGGATGGAGATGGCCTGATGATGAGACCGAAAGTATCTATCCCTCCTGAATGTAATCTCGTATGAAAGAAAGTAAAAGACAAGAAAAGCGGGAATAGGGGCAGGTGGGAAAGAGGGAAAAACTGATCCGTAATCGCCAGGCGTGTAAAAACTTTTGAGGGATACATAACCACATGATTGGAGATAGATGGGAGCCAACCGAAGACCCGGAAGTCGCCATCCAAGTCCGAGTTCGTGTTCGTATCCTACCGTCCGCAAGAGAGAAAGAAAGGGGAGAAAGAACCCCGTGTCTGTTGTACATGGAATAGGCTTGAGCTCGTGATTGACATTGAGGTCGACAATGACCTTGAGGCCGTGAATGATTCCGAGGCAACGAATCGTATTGTCCAGGAGGCAGGAAACCCATCGAACCGGTGACTATACTTACTCGCGCAGCAAGAAGTTATGCAGGTCCGGGTAGCCTTCCTGGCTAGGATAGGGACCGGTATTGTCGAGGTTCATCCTGTCGGGGTAGGTGAAGTTACCCTCGCCCGGGATATTGAAATTACCGGCCTGGCCACTGCTGTTGAGAATGGCAGAGGAGGAAGCATGTGGGCGCTGATTGAAAGGGTCGTGGAGGTGACCGCCGTGGGCTAGGGAGGTCAACTCAGCGTCCATGAGAGAGTTGGCCTGGTTATTACCTATAGTCGTGGGGAGGTTTGCCTCAAGATCGCTGCCCATGAGGCCACGAAGCTCCGCACAAACTCGAGCAGGCTTGGGTGAGTCGGGGCTGGCCCTAACGTCAAGCAGTTTCCGCCTCGCGCTATTGACATGGGGACTACGGGTCTGGAAATTTAGGATATCCTGGTTGTTGAAGTGGTGCGCCTTGGCGGGAGATTCGGCATCTGGGATGATGGGCTGGCCTGACGGGCTCCAGCGTACTTCGTTGTAAGGAGAACCCCCATCGGGAAAAGGTTCGGGTGCCGTGTTTGAATTGCTAAACGGCAGCTTTCGGCGGGGCGTGACTGGCGGATGTGAAGCTTTCATGGAGAACTGAGACTTCCTAGCCCAATTGTTCGTAGCGAACGACGTTGCACCACCAGCCATTTGGATCGCAGCCTCGGCTGTGTGGGGAGGAGCTAGCACAGCACGGTCAGCCTCGATGTACGCACGCTTCAAGGTGACGAAGAGGCTCTGAGTGCCTCGGCGTATCGTGGGCTTGCGGCGTGGCACTTTTCCCGAGTCGCGGAGAACAGTCCGAGACTGACCTCCCCCCTTCTTTGGCCAATGCATTTTGATCTTCGGAAGCTGTTTACCATCCTTGATCATCTGTGCATGTAGCTTCAGGATCGCCTGCTGCAAAGCGCTGGCAGTGCACGTATTGTCGATAACCTGTGCGGCTTGGTCGAACGGTATTTGGAGGCCGGTCTCGCCGCAAGCCCACACAATGCCAATTAAGGCTTTGGTGAGATCGTTCTCATCCCACCTGCGGAGGGGAGCACGCGGTGCGCGAGACTTACGTGGCATTCCATCCTTATTCCTCTTCTCTGACCCCACACTCATCTTCGTGCCCGACCGCTTTCGCTTCCGGTCCGTCTGCTCAATGTACTCGCTCTCGTTACCATCGGCGTCCACTAGCGCACCATCTTCGTCGATGTAAGTGTCATCCTGGCCCTCGCGCTTGACCGTCGGCTGGGCTTCATTCTCGTCGATGGAGCTCGGAGGAGGAATTGGGTCAAAATCATCCGAGTCGGCTTGTGTGGAATCGCTAGACTCTGCACGAGAAGATAGCATACTGAAGCGCGCATTGTTCGCAACTTCGCTGCCAAAGTGGGAGGGTTCCATGTCATAGTGGACGAATGCATTAAGACCAGGACCATTATTGTCATCAGCCTCCGGCATGCCGATGTCTACATTGCCGGCGAAGCCGAAATGGGAGAATGTTGTGCCAGCAATATTGTGACCTGCGCCGACACTAGCTCCAAAGCCCTGGTTGAACGCCATCGGATTGGTCCGAGGATCTTGTGAGGTGTATGATGCTCGACGATGTCCAAATTCGCTCATCTGCGGACCATGTCCAGCTTCGAATGGGTATTGGTAGCCATTATCGTGCCGCGAGTAATTGGAGAAGACATCGTCAGGACCACCCAGCGTGGATTGGAGGGTCTGGGGAGTTCCGCCCTTGTGATGGCGCTCGTCGAACTCTATATTCGCGTCAAAGGTGCAAGGATCGAGCTCGTTCTGTGGTCGCTTTGAACGACGGGAGCTGTCGATGGTTTCGCACGCACCAAGTTTGCGCTTGCATGCGTTCATCTGGTCGAAAAACTGACGCCCTGTAATAGAGGGGCCATTGCCAGGGCCCAGGTTGTCCTCGGTGTTCAGACGGAACCTCTCACTCTTGTCGCGTAGGGTGAAGTCACCAAAGCTGTCTACGCCGTGCAGCATGTTATCCGAGGTGAAGCCGCCCTTACGAGTGTGAGGCAAGAGGGTATCATTCTGGCGGCGGCGACCCAAAGTGGGGGAGTTAGGCGTCATCAATCCACGGTGACCCTTTCGAGCCGTCAGAGGCGTGCTGATGTTCCGCGGCGGAGTAACCAATGCGGTATCGACATCGTTGATACGCAAGGTCGGGGCAGAATCTTGCTTCCACCAGACTCGGCCGTCGGCATTATTGTTGTTGTTGACACCATAGCCATCGGCTCGCGGCGTAGCTGCAAGATCCGAGTGTTTGCCGTCAAGATCAGCGCGATAAGGACCGCTTGGAGCTTGGAGATGACTGCCCCCGCCTGCTAGGTCTTGGGTCGTATGAGCTTGTGAAGATGCGAGGCCGGCGGGAGCGATGAAGTTGATGGCAGTTGAGTTGGGGTTATTCGCACTATCGTTGGTTGCCCTATTGTCGTCGCCGCTGGAAGGGTTGAAAGAGGTCTCATTGGAGTGGGCTTGAGAACCATCCTCAGAATCCCAGTCGAAAAAAGACTTTGGAGTCCCGTCGGGGTGGAAATAGCGGGAATCGTAATGAGTACCCATGGCTGGAGACTGGTGTTAGCTACCGCTTTTTTAACACTTGAAAAGTGTGATGACAGCAATTGCACCAGGCTGCGGTGACATACGCCCACTAGAATCTCGGAGAATTGTCTACAGAGAGAAAAGCTCACCGGTACGCTCTAATCGGCACAGAGATAAAGGAGCGGGGAAAGCGTGAGGTGCGCAGCTTGGCTCGTCAGTATGTGTGCGGTGAAGCGAAGCGTCTTGCGGCAACGTACCAAAAACTGGAGCTGCGGATGCAGGGCAGACAGAGCGTAGATCAACGGTGGTGCTCTTGGAAACTGTTAGAAGGTTATTGTCTGAGATCGCGGGGTGCTGGCGGTTACGGCTGCGGGGGAGCAGGGCTCCGTCGACGCTGCTCTCGAGGAGGGCAATCAAGCGAGAGCACCGTGCCTGCAAAGGGAGGGGTATAGAGCGTGTATGGGCGGCAACATTTCAAGAGTCTCCCGGAGGCTGTGGTGGATGTGCTGGGAGAGTGCTTACCCGTTGGCTTGCGTTGTGCGAGTGGGGAGTTGAGGCGGCGGAGAGCTGGCGAGGGAGAGCTTGCGAGGGCGAGCCTTTGTAGTAGAGGGGCTCGTCGTGACCACAAAATTGACTCGTCGAGACAGGCAACGAGTCTTTGCCAAGACCGGGAGAAGCAGTTCGCTTAGCGCCACCCTCGAGAGGAAGCCAACGTGAAGTAGGATTGAGGTCCGGTCTGTAGAAAAAGGCGATGCAGTAGACGTCTGGAGGCTGAATGAAGTAGTAGTACTCGCGGTGACCCTAGCCTGAGGCTACGTGCCGCGGCGAGGAGGATGGGTGGGTGGTCGCGCCAGACCTCGAGAACGCTTGCGGGCACGCAGCCGTAAGTCAGAGATCGGGACACACCGGCCTGCGGAATCGAAGGGCGATTGGTACTCGCGGCGTCGGTCACGAATGGTCTGAACTCTAACGCAAGCTGGAGCTGTCGATAACAAAGTGCGAAGGTGGCGAGAACGCTGTGGCTACCGAACAATATTGACGTCCAGGGCCTTCGCCAATGTAGAACTCTGAGGTATTGCCGTTACTTGGAGCTAGGGAAGGACTTATAGCTGTCAAAGGCGGCTTATATCCTGCTAGAGAGCAAGCTGCCAAGCCCGCACTTCAAAGCGCCGACGCAAAGTAAAGGTGGTGTGCAAGACGGCCGAGCAAGATGACGTACTAGGCTCCGGTGGTCCCCCGGGCTGTGATCAATTGACATGGATAGCGATTACGTATAGACTTCCTCTGAGGTAGAGTTGGGGAAGACCAGCAGCATGCTGATGGTAGGAAAGCCACGTGACCTGGTCTTTCACTGCCAAGTCGATGTCAGGTGGCTGGACAACGATGAGGCTGTACGTAAGGTTTCACCACGGGTGAACGTACTGTATACTTTGAAGGCATACCAAAGGGCGTCGTCGGCAGGGTTGGGGTGTTCCTAGGGGTGGACAACGTCCATTTGTAAGTCGGGGATGGATATCCGCCGACATGATTGCTGGTAGTGGATGGAGGAATCGGGGAAGCAATGTTATATCCAGAGAAGGATAAAGTAGCGGAGTGGAGTCTCGGATGAGACTAAGTCCACGACGGGACTCGATGCCCTTCAAACGTTTCCGTCTTGGGTGGAGGACTCAAAGCCATAATGACTTCATCGAGGTGTCAGACTGGAATCTGATATAATGACGTCCGGCTGAGATGGCATGCCCCAGAATTGTTGAACCACTTTCGTCGTTGACGCTTATAGTATTAATTGATTCAAAACTTAGACTAGGGATCGGACGAGGCTGGAAGCATCGTTAGGTGGGAAAGAAAGAAAGAAAGGGGGAAGAGACGGCGGAGACGGGATATAGAAAGTGGACGTTGAGGTCAGTAATTGAAATAGGTGTGAGCAATGGAAAGAAGTAATCGGAATAGATTGAAAGAGATGAGAAGTGGAGAAAGGAACGCAGTAATAGAAGTGCAAGACGGTAAAGGACTCTCAGGTATGTTTGGGGAATGTAGATTTGAGACCACATCTACGGATGAACCTGCGTTGCGGGAGGTCGCCCTGAATGTTTCTAAAGCGACACGTGCGCTTCAGTAGTGCGCTTCAGCAGTGCGCATCCCCTAGATTTGGGAAAGATATCAAAATTTGGAACCTTGGAAACCTTAGCAGTAGACCGATAGACTCCGGCGTTGAATAAGTCGGCGAAAGATGAGGGTCCAGGTATGGGGCAACTCCAATAGATACGATTAGTGTCATGCCTTTCTCGACTGGAGAAGGGGAGAGCGCAGTGTGAAAACCTTCGCCATCTGCAACTATCATAATTTTCATGATAGAAAAAGTAGGATATGATGGGGCAAAACGCATCTCAGGGAGATTGTCTTCTCATCTAGGTGAAAGTGATTATACGGTCCGTCTTACCCCATCTGGCATCTAGTGAGCTAACTGCCCAAAAATCGGTGTACAATGAAAGAAAGATGGAAAAGTCCACAATACCGGATCGAGTTTGGTGTGGCTTGCCCATAGATCGCTTTTCCACTTTTCATGGCCGAGGTCTTTGCGGTCCGGGTATCTGAAACGGCATGCTTGATGCGGTTGCCAAGGTCGGTAGTCCTCGAAATACAGAAAGCGGCCACTATGGATAGTATTCCGTAGTTTCCAGTATGATTCGCCATTCTCCGATGGTTTGATCATATAAATGTCTCGGAGGGTGAATAGAGGATTACCACTGGCGCCGCAAAAGAATGGGATCTACCATGGAGGGTCAGAGTCGACGGGCTCGCGAACTGAACGAGTGTTGTGAATAGCTTGTTCTCTGCCTCCTCCGTCTCGTATTCTTGTTCTTTTAATGAGTAATACGTCCGGCGAGTTTTTTTGGCTTGGGACTTGGGCGACCGGGGTGCGGTTGGAGGGAGCTCGACAGAGGAGAGGAACCAAACTGTAAACCCTGTCAATTAGCATAGTTGCAGAAATTCTGTTTTCGGGTTGGAAATAATTGATTTTTTCGAGGTCCTCATCGTGGCTGATCGTACCAGAGGATCGTCGCCTTCAATCTACGAGCGAACTTTCTTTGAACCGCTATGTGATCGAAGTCTGGCTTGCATTGAGTGTCCAGGCGATGGAGATGGAGAGTTGTGGTCAATGGGTCAGGCCGAACCAGGGGATAGCTTCCTAAGTTTAAGCTCAACATTGACGTAACGTCCAAGGTAATATTTCCAACGAAAACAAACCATAGTGCTTCGTAGTGGATTCTCCCGACGACGCATGATAATGCTCCCGCGCCTAGCACACATGTGATGCCTTCAACGTACCGTAGGTATAAAAGCTGCCTGCTGTTCGCCAGCTTGTATTGCCGCACCCGACACGGAGTTGCGGAAGAGAAGAGAGCGACCCAGAACAAATGCTTCAAACTGCCATGAAGTAAAGAGCCGTCTGCATCGGAGATGTTCTGTTTATTCTAGGGGTGATGTAGCTCGAGTAATAGGTAGAGGGGAACGGGTGGGAGGGTCAATAAGTCCGCCCTGTTTGTGCTCCTGTGGACCTGTCAAGGCAATACCGCACTTACCGGTTACCAAACATCAGTGTGACCGTAATGGCAGCGTTCGCCACCCAAGAAGCGCAGGGTTCCTTCGCTGCCGCGGCAAGCCATGTTAAGCCCCGGTGGGAAGGGAGTACGGAATAGAGCGAGCGCGATCGGAGCGCGCTACAGCATTGGGGGAGACGAAAGTTGCCCCCGCGCGGGTGACGCTTTACCTGCGCGCTCCACTGTTGGTGTATTCGATTAGTATTGGGCGGAGACGCGTGCATCCGCCGTCCCTCAAAACGGACGCCGTACGAAGCTTCAGGGGTTCAACATTGGACACGTTGAAGTCATGCTGAGGGGAGAACGAAGCCAGATGAACTCAGAGGTAGCTGTAGGCATTAGGAGGAGAGGGCGGGGAAGGGAGGCGACCAGCGAACGAGGCTGACAGGCAGAAAAAGCGGGTTCACGACCTAAAACGAGTTGGCGTGTGTTTTGACCGAGCGGCAGCACACTGACTGGAGGCACCCATGCACAACAGAGAATGGAATACTGTACGAGAAAGATTGCATGAGGGAGAACATATTGTACCAGATTGCTGCTATCTAATACTACTACCTGTTGGAATGTTAGTTGCGTGTCTTGTCGTCGATCGAGAGGGCAGGGGCGGTACATACTCATGAAATGACGAACTTGATGTGCGGACTAGCGTGCAGGTCTACTGCCCTTCGCACACGGTCAGGCATTCTTATGGCGCGCAGGCGTCCATGGTCCGGGTGTTGAGATTCCTACCGTCGTCGTGATGCTTGTTTTCGAGATCGAGGGGCATCTCGGTTGCGATTCCTCTTCTGGACAAGGCGAGATGATCGTACCAGGGATGGCGAGCTCGTCGCCGACAGTCCTGCGACCTCGTCGACATGGGAACGCCGTGCCTGGTGTTGTTCTCTAGATCGCAAAGGTTTTGGTGGTGGGGCTACTCGAGGCTATTGCTCCAGTCACCGCCCACACAGACTTCGCCTGGATTCTCTCCGTACTGACACTCCCGACCGCCAAAGTTTTCGCATATCGCCGTCGACTGTCAACCCCTACAGCTATGGGCTGTGGTGTCAGCAGTGGAGCGAACTCAGAAAGATGCCTTTGCTTGCTCTTGCGTCTCTTTCCTCGACGACAGTGGTTCTTGCCGAGGCGGCGGGACGCCCTTTCCCCCCCTACCACAACCCACCGCTGGCGACCTCGATCAGGATGTCGACGGCGGCGGTCGCAGGAAACGCTCGCCATAGCCTTCATCTTCAATTGAAGAAGCTCTATTGGGTTAGGGATGTATTCCCGAAGCAGCAACTCTTCGTGCGCCAGAGTTGGCAGCGCAGCTTCGCCGAACCCCTCACCCAGCGGCGGTATTCGAGCTGCTCCATCATACGCATGCGACTTGGGGACTCTACCTGAGTGTCTGTACGCCGGATGGCGACTGCAGGCCCTCGAGGCGAGTGGGGTTGTGCTCCAATCGTAGCGACACCAGACGTGGGACTACGCGGCATCAGACGCGGATGGCGTCCTGGGTCGCGACGTCTGCCCTTTCCTTGAGCGCGGATAGCAGTGCGCCGCTGAAAACCTCTAACAAACATCTAGAACTCGGAAGCATAACCCTCTACGCCGCTCGTAAAGACCTCGATTCGCAGACCGCCCCGAAAAGCGCATCCCCGCGAAGCAAAGGCGCGACCGCCGACCCTCAGCAAGCAGAAAACTGACTGCTCCGACAACGAGGCCGCTTGGTACCCCTCTCCAATGTCAATGAGCAGCTAAGTACGCGCTGCGCATGCCAGGTCCCCAATTCGCCGGGCTCAGGAACACACGGCATGCCTTGGAGGGGCGTCATGGCGCGGTGCGGCTCTTACCGTTTCGAGGCTCAACAGCTGGACACATCAAAACGTTGCGTGCTTGGACGAGGAGACCTTCCGCGACGGGCTTTCATATCGCAAGCCAGGAAAGGATCTGGCGCGCTTGAGACTGGGTCTAATGCTAAAGGCGCCCTTGATACCACCCATGACCGGGACTCATAGAAAACGCCCACTTTGGGTTGCGATCGTGTCGTGGTCCGGATGATGACCTAAATACATCGGTGCTGGGCAGCATCCACCTTTGGTCGAACGGAGTCTCCGTCCGAAGACGCCAGCCACGGTTCGCGTGTTCCGACGACTACCGATGCCATCATCACCGTCAGTCACTGGCTGCTTTTGGCATACTACTGGCCCCTTCAGATCGGAGACAATGTGGCTGGCTTCTACCAGTCAAAGTCAGCCGAGGGTAGGAGCCAAGCTCAACCAACCTCAGCGAACGCCATCATGAAAGAGATCGTATTGGCACATGGAGTGGATGGGCGTACGCTCGGAATAAGGATGGCAACTTACCCTGGACCGCGGTCGATGATCGGTACTCGGTGATGATATCCGCAAAGACCCCGCGGGCACCTTCAAGGTATTACAGCCTCTTGCAGGCCTATGCGACGCACACCATGCGGGCGTGCTTCACTCCTTACGAAGATATCGTTGCACTCGGTAAGCCCTTTCCTTGAACCTTGCGGATGAGTTTCCCTTGCGGCCAAGATGACTGTGGCGGCTTGTGGCCTAATCAACCATAATGCCGTCTCAACAGATACTACGCACAATACCCCTGGTTACTCTGTGGGTTGGCATGTGCGACATCTTTTGTTCTGAGTCGTGAGCTTTCCCCTCTGAACTCTGCTGGCAGTTGAGACGAAGAGGTTGCTAATAGATGACGTAGGATCCTGTTTTGGAAATACCTGGCACAGAGCGCGCCGTACCCCCCACAAACAACTGTGGAAGCCCTACACCAAAGCCGGAATATGATTTTTTTTTCCCGGTGCCAACGAGTGCATCAGATCTCCCTTGCGAACCAAGACCAGTCCTTTTGGGATGCTGGGGACAGCGGCACCGGGGGACGAGTCCTTTTCGCTCCACCGTGGTCCGAAATCTCGAGATATGGAGGTTTACAGCCTATACACGCCCCGCATCCACCCCACAGACAGGAAAGAAAGTCTTTAATTGGGGGAAGGCTTGTGGACGACATCGATGCATATGTCGTGTGATTCTCGAATACATCAGTTCGAATACCACCGGCTGTGTTCTCGGGAAGCAAAAAGCGTCCGATTACTGGAGTTTCGGTTCGGGTGCCACGCGAATCTTTGCTACACGGCTGAATCGATATATGTCCGTTCTCGTGTCGCGCCGAAGCGGCTACAATTTGGAGTCTTCTTTTCCTTTGGATCCTTTCCCCCAGTCCTGGTCGCCACTGTGGTCATTCTCGAAATTCACTTACCTTAGGGGCCCTTTGATTCAGTGACTCTTTGGACTCGCTCTTCATTTTGCCTATCGGGGTCCAGCAGATGCCAAATCGACAGCACACCGTTAGCGGTATACTCAAAGCGCCGTGCGGGATCAGGGCGCAGCCATCGGCTTTGTCTCGGCTGCTACGAGTATTTTCAACGTCTCCTCGAAGATGAGTCGGTATTGGTCTTATTGCCCAACACCCTTCCCAACATTTCCATGCTGGACATATCTTGTCGAACATTGGTATTTCCGCCCTTCTGATTTTTGTTGAGCTGTTGCCATTCGTTCTTGCGGAAGTAGACTATTACTCTCGAAAGCATGACCCGAGTTGCTGAATTGAAGGTTGCCGGTAGCAAAGTTTTGAGAGCAAGGCACCGTGGTTGGTGCCCGTATCGTGTCTACCGGTACCCTGGAACTTTCGAATCGATCCGGCTGTCTCGTGTATATCGACTGATATGAGAGGTTCGTCCGGTTGGTCGCGGTGCCGCAGCAATTGCCCCCCGGGACCTTTCTCTGGCTGCTATCTTCAAAACATATCTGCATCGCTGCTCATAAGCGATGCGCGCCCGGAGAAGCAGTAAGGCTCCCTCGCAATGACTCTACTGGCCTTCCAAGCTGCTGGCGTCTCGTTCTGTCGCTGAACGCTCTAATTTCGAACATCGGCCAGCCACATGCTGTTCAAGTGAGCCTTTTGTTCCCCAGACCGTACCCATAATGAAAAGAATCTACCCGCAGCTTACGATGGGTTTTCCTGTGGCCTACAAAGGGTGCGAACCATCGGTCTTGTCCATGGGGTTCTTGTCCATCATCGGCGGCTTCTGTCGTGCCCTGCCGCTGAAGTAAGCGTCGACGGGCCCTCTCATAGAGTGGACTAAAACTTTTGAGAGTCGCCATGGCACCGGAATGGGCGATCTGGTGCCTCTCCGATCCATGTGCTACCATATCCGCGTCGCCAGCACGAGGTGATATGTACTTGGAGTCGTTGGATGCGGGCTGGGTTCTAACGTAACGAATTCGGTCGCAGCGAAGCCATGTCCTGCACCAGGTTATCCACAGCGGACTGTCCTCGCAACAATCCCCTCGGGTACCGGCATAATGAGCTGCGGAGCAAGTCATTGCCTGAAAGTCGCATGGTTGTCGCCTCTTCGCGATGTATTGGAGCGGCAATGAGGCGCGTTGAGGATGCGATCCACAATAAGGCTGTCAACGCGCGACTCAACGTGCGGGGTTGTGGCGCACATAGTTCTCCATCTCCTGACTGTCCACGCGCTTCTCGATGACGGCATGCGACTCTTCTTTGTCGGCGGTCGTCCTCGGGTCGCGGTCGTGCGGCGCTTCTAGAGATGCGGTTTGGGACGAGGGCGTGGACGTAGACTCGCCAAGAGGAATTGCTGCCCACATTAATATATCATCCACTACGTGGTGGTGTACCTCCGGACTGCAGCTTGCAACCCTCCGTCGTTGGTGGCGTTGGCGCAATTGAGGGAGTGTTGTGGTTTTGGCGGGCCTCGACGCTGCCAGAGAATCTACCCCAAGACTTGTGAAGGACTCACCACATCAAGACGGATGCCTCACCCCGCCGTCTACAACTACCGTCCCGGGTATCTTTGGCCACGTCTGCAGGAATATGCCGGCTGCAGCTACGTTGTGGCATCAAGTTTTTCCAAGACTCCTGCGACACCCGTGGACTGTGTTTTACACCTTCATAAACGTCATGAAAAAACTTTGTGCATTTGAATGTATTGTGGATTGTCTGCGAACCTCCCGGGCAACGGCTTGCACCACTGGAGTTTTTCACCACGGAGGTCTCAATGCGTTCTAGTACCATCTCGCCCGGTTGCAGAAAACAGCTACTTGGATGGAGCTAAAGTATTGTGTATCCTGGACCGCCCATCCGGTCTCTGCCTGTCTCCATTCTGTCCCCTAACGGAAAATACCGTACCAGCGGCGCAAGACTCCCCTCATCAGACGATTCAGAAATGGAGGAATCCATCCCGTTAGAACCGTAATCAGATTCCAAACGGGGCGAGTAGGTGCTTGTGCGGGGATACGAGGGAGGAGCTTCAAGTTGTACAGCTCGAAAGAGTCCGTGGTGCGACGATCGTAAAGCGCGACGAGGTCTACGCGGTACTCTAGGCTATTGTCGTATTGCCGAGAAAGCTCCTCTATGTCGTCTAGCGGCGAGAAGGCGTAGGGATGCGTAAAGCCCTGTTACCCGAAGATCACGCGGTGTATCTGCTCATTATGGGTGGTAATGGTGAGAAGATGTTGCACAGCTTGCTGTAACTCGTGTTTGATCTCGTCTGCGCACTTCTCCAGACCCTCGAACTTCGTCCGGTTTTCAGTGGCCTCTTCGTCGGCGGGGTGCCCAAAATCATTGCCGAGGGTGTCGAGGAGGTCATCGCTGTCTTTAGCCGTTTTTCTGAGCTTGGTCTAGAGTTTGTTGCACTTGCAAATCAGTGCCTCCTCGATGATGCGGTTCTACTTCAGGACTGCGCCGTAACAACGTTTCCATGCAACCGAAGTCAAGTATGACACAGTTAGCTCGCATGCCTGTAGGTTGATGAACTCGGCGACGAATCCGGACTCCGGGTGCTCCATGGGAGTGGCGAGACGAGGGAACGGCAGATGCATGGTCGTGAACGCGGGGATGATGTCGTGTTGTGGTGTGGAAAAGTCGCCCACGCGCCAAAACAGTCGAAGGCCGCCAGGTGACGTGCCCACACGGCCATTCACTACGCCCATCCCTCCCGTCTTTCCGGCCAGTTATCTCAGGAAAATATATTGTGGAGAGCTGACTTACCTCTAGTTCAAACCTGACCGGCGACTGGCGAGCCCTAATAAGCCTCTCAATCCTGTGAAGTATGTTTTTAGCAATTTTTTTTGGTCCCTTTGGCTTTTTGAATGAGAAGGACTTGGTGGTTTTTTTGGTGTAAAGAAGAGCTAACCTGAGACGTCCAGATGGACGTGGGAGATGGTGTAGATACTGTCTTTTGCTTTGACAGTAATAACAGAGGGTTCTGAACTTGATTGACTTTGCGTAACGAGCAGAGTAGCAAGGTAGGGAATCTGATACCAACCCAGAGCGGGACATGGAGCGGATGCCATTTTATTCCGACAAGGATTGCTCCTTGCAATCAATCAACCATACTGAAGGGTTTGCTACTGAGCCGCTTTGTTTTTGTGGAAGCAACAGCAAACACCAAAACGAGACGAGGGGTGCGAAGGCGATGTTGTATGGCAATTGCCATTTTGCGACCTTGATGCGGTTTCCTGCTTCTACCCGAGATTACGACACCAGGATACTGATCTTTGCGTCATTCCCGCGGTCTTCTGCACGAGTGGCCGCCTTCTTCTTCACGAATGGAGGTGGCAAAGCATACAGGACCTAGTACGAAGCCTTGCCGAGAGAGGGAAACGAATCGCAGATAGTGCAGGATTCTTTTGCGAAGGTGGCACACAGTACCATCCTTACCGGCCCATGTACTAATGGTGAAGCTCCCAAAGCTCCTGGGAGATATGTGCGTCGAACACAAGCAAGATGGTGCGGATACAATCTATTTATCGAAAAGAAGCGTAGGACCGCAGATGTTAGGATGGAACCCTTTTCACCGACGGCAGACGGCTTCGGCGACGACACCTCTACCCGTTTCCCTCGCACCAAGTACTTGGAAGAAATGTGGAAATTGCTGGATTCTCCAAGGGAGTGAAGAGTGGTGCAGAGCGGGAGAGGGACTTGGTGCAGGTGCCATCTTTTTGCGACGACGACATGTTAGTTTGCTTTGGACTAAGTCACCGGAAAGGAACAGAGCTAGCTACATGTTCCAGGGGGTTTGAGCTGGAGAGACGCTTTTGAGCAGAAGGGTTGATGCGGGGACCACCTTTTTGCAGCAACCTTCGCAACAGCCATCCCAAAAACCTTCGCGATGGACCTCCTTCACAACCTTCCACGAACCAACATTCTTACCAACCTCTACAACATCATTCTTTTTACCAACCTTCGCGCCAACTTTCTTCGAACCAATATACCAACCTTCTTATCGACATTCGGCCAACTCTGTTGTTAACACTCGGACGAACATTCACACCAACATTCCTAACAACCTTCCTGATACCACTTTCTAACAACACTCCTACCAATGTTCCTATCAATGTTACTGCCGCCATTGCCGCTATTTCCCACCAACATTAGCAACAGTATTGGGAAAGACCTTCACAATAATACACGTAGTGACGAGACGCAGCACATCGCACTTCGGACGAAATCATAAGAGAGGAGCGGAACCTAAATGTTTCTGCAACGAGGAGTGTCAAAAGACATTAAAGTGGGTGTAAGACCTAGCGCAGGTGACACCTGGCAACTACGGCACAGCTATCATCCTGCGAGAATTCATTGATGGATCAAAGCTTTGTCGGTTATTCGATGAGAGATTAGGGCGCGCGGTAACGCGCAGGGTCTTGACGCATACGCCACGCTGTTGTAACAATGGTTCTAGCGCTACTACGCCTGGAAAGTGCTCGACTATCACTGTGTTGCCCGTACGGCCGCTGCCGGCCCGTTTCTCCCTCCGAACTTGTTGCAGAGGCAGAGGTCGATGGACGCTTTGGAACCGAGTAAAGTGAAGTGAGGGGAGATGAGGGCCAGCACTGGCAGTTGCACCCATTCACAGGAACAGCGCCTCCCCCTCTCCGTCGCCCACTACCATTTCGCATACCAATATTACTGGTATCCATTATTGAGTGAGTATATATATTTAATGTGTGACAGTTCCTCATACACAGTACCAAGGGTGGCACCTTGGTACTGTGGGTTCAAGACCTTTGCTAACTTTCAAAAAGACAGAGGGTTCAAATCCCACGGTTACCCCTTGTAAGCCTCTCATCTCGTTGAGAGCCTCCGATCAGGATGATTGCATTTTTTTTGGCGATTTTTTTACATGGGGAAGGAGGAGACGTCAAAAAAAGCTTTTCTGCGAGCGGCAGAAGGAAAGATATGTAATTTTTTGCATGGTGGGATAGTTATGAGTGCTGCTTTTTTGGGGAGACGGGGCTCGGCCGGGGGGGGGGGGTGGGCTACGGGCTTGATTTTGCCTGCCAGAGCGAGCTGCCTACGAAGACTCATTAACTAACGGGTAGCACAGTATGCGGCATCAGCGGCATTATACTGGGAAGGCCGTCTTTAAGAGGTGCCGGTTTGCAGAGCCTGAAAGCTCGCAGCCGGTCGGGTCCTATCCCCGCGTTTTCCTGCGCCCGGCGATGTTCACTACGCCTGTGCCCATTCTGTCCCTACACACAAGGGCTATCCCGCAACTAACTCGAGTAACCTCCATCCGGATCGTAGGATCCGCGAAGAAATACAAGTCATAGCAGATTGGGAGCAAAACTGAGCAACCGTTGAGCTTCCCCTCGGCGACTACTTTCAGCATATGAGCAATTGCGCGTGTGCAGCTACTGGGGCGCTTCTTCCACCCCGCTTAAAGCACATCACAACGAGCATGTTAAACGGACGGGCAACTAGAGTATGTGGTATCACGTTTGAGGCAGGTCTGTGTTTTCACAGCTACGACTACAACATGCATGAGCACCTCCATTCCGTAGCCGTTAAACTTCCCCACTTTCGAGTGAGAATGATACCTCCGCGCTTACAGTTTGTTCCATCGAGAGGCCTTGCCCAAGCGACTATCTCCGGGCCTTTGCGCAACCTCTGGCCTCTGCAGCATGGGGCAGCCACTAAGCGGACAAGCCCACACTCCGGCACCCTTTAGCCCTGCGCATCTCCCCGCTTTGTGTTCGGCTATTGTAACGGGTCGGAAGGCGCAGAGCACCCGGATGGGGAAAAACGACGGGCGCGAGACAAATGGCGAGCGGGCGAGGAAACTCATACATCGAAGATTAGTGGCCATGTCGTTTCCAAGCGTAAGGTGTTGATCCTTCTACGCCACGGCTTCCCCTTCATTGCTCACCCGCAGTAAGGAGGATGAGGTCGAAAATGGCACCAGGCGCTTCTGTCCGGTGTACGCATCGCACCCGCTCCTTCCGTGCACGCCAAAGAGCTGTCGACGGTCGATATGTTTCGGATTCCCGCTTCCTTGAACCGAACCCGATCTCTGCCATTGCAGAATTTCTGAGCTTGTCCTCCTCTTATATATCCCAATCGCGTCCTTTGTCTTATCTCGTCGTTGCGACAGTGGCGATGACATTCGCCCTTCGTTTGTAAGGTGTCTCCGTGGTAAGGGGCGATGCCGTTGTTCGGGTCTCGTTTCGGCGGTCTGAAGCAGGTGTGCTCATTGTGTAGGTATGGCTGGGTCTCGAAGAGCTTGTAGGTTTTGAGGATTTGTGAGGATATTGATGCTGCTATTAGCGCTGGCTTCCCTTCCGTAGGTCGGGAGCGAGTGGGTGGAGGACGCCCCTTGGATGGAAGCTTTGGTGTCTGCTCATTTACTTCGCCTTGGCCATCATCCTCATTGAGGCGCTTTCAGCGTAAATCCGGCTGTGTATCCGTAAGAGGCGCGCGTTGTTCCCGATGGCAACAGGGACCACTGGTGCGGGCTGTTTCTGCGAAGACATCAGCAAATTGATTGCATATAGCGTCCCTGCTTTACGCGAGACACATGGGCGTTTAAAATGCCTGTTTCTGGAAGTTCAATGGCGATTGGCGGGGATGGGAATGTCGCTGGCGGTTTGGTGAGGCGGATGCGACGCTGACAGTACGTTTTGTCTTCACTTTGTCGACCGAGACGAAAAGCAAGACGGTTTATGGGCACCAAAATTTCCCGCTGTTGCATCGACCGAGTCTCTCGCAGTGATTGATTTCCACATGGGTATCGAGTCGGTTACAAGCCAACTTCCCGCGCGCCTCGCTCGCGTATGTAATCGACATTCGATCCCCGCGCATACAGTTTGATTCATTTTTGCCGCTGGTACCTCGATTTTGCTACCTGTCATAAACCCTAAGACTCCACCAAGATTTGCTTTTGCGTCTGAACGTGCACGAGCAGCTACCTACGAGCCTTCACATCCGTTTGCCTAAGAATCATCTTCTTTGTTTTAGCCCATTCGTCAGGTCTCGGTCTCGGTCCCCTCCCTATTTGTGTCGCATGTGTATACTTTATACTTTGCTGCCACTCCTTTCATATCCTACCTTTACATATAATACTCTCCGTATAGATGTTTATCCTTTCCCTCGAAGGTCATGGTGACCTCAACGGCTCCCTCTCGGTTCCCCGCTAGATCTCGCAGCGATATTGATAAACCAACCGTGGGCCTCAGGAGTCTGTCTACACGCCCCCCTTCTCTTCCAAGAGTTGTGGTGACCTTCGCTCCACCACGTCCTGCCTCTGCGGCGATTTTCACGGCCACGGAGATAAACAATCTGGACAAGGAGACTCGATTGCGAGCTTGCTTTTCTTCTTTGAAAGCCCAGATGACCTTGGCCATATCCTTTATTTACTTCTACGCAAGAATCATGATACAGGGGGTAAATAAACAGTTCGGGCAAGGAGACTGGATTGCGTGCTTGCTTACCGCCTCGACAGTCGAGGTGACCTAGTTCATATCTCTTGATTCTTTCCACGCGAGAATCATGATGGCCTCGACGGACAAACAAGTCTCCAAGTAAAACGCCTGTCTCTCAAGACTATAAATACTAAAGCATGCAAGGCTTCATGGCTTCCCTTTTACAATCAGGATAGCATCAACTCCATCGACTGTATATCAAGTACACTACGACAGACCTATATACACATCTCAATCAGCAACTACTCACTCGCCATGTCCAACACTTCCTGGCATCAACAAGGCCCCAACGACACGCGTTGGGTCCGACGCCCCTCTGAGCCGTCTTCTGTCGAAGGCTGGTACACTCTCGACAAGCGCCATGGTGGTCGCCCCATCTTTGTGGGCCGTGACCCCGCTGACCCGATCCCGACCAAGCCGGAGGTGGTGATGGAGGGTGCGGCAAAGGATTACGAGGAGAAAGTTCGGGAGGCGCAGAGGAAAGTAGGTATTTGGGTTTAGGGGCCAAGAAGAAGTGGAGAAGGAGTGGGAATGAGTATGGCAAACGGATCACTGATAAGTGGTTGTGTAGAACTCCGAGGCTGCCTACGGCGCTGTTGAGGCTGCGCAGAGGAAGATGGCTCAGGCGGTAAGTTTCCCCCTAATTGCTATCTTAAGGGAAGAGGGAATTAGTGACGACTCGCTAATCGGTACATAGATTCGCGAGGCCCCCGCCAAGGCCAAGTCGTGCCCCATCGACAACGCGCAGGCCACCGTCCGCCCACGTTCATTCTCCAACACTGCCAAAGTTCCTTTCTCCCACTGATCAGTCACGGCTACTCGGTACGTGTATTACACGAGGTGTTTAGGGGTTTCTTCATGGCTGGTACCGTCATCTGCTGGTGTTGACTCGGTCGCGCGGTTTGTGACTGATTGGTCGTTCGCGTCTCGGCTGGCAGGGGATGGATTATGTCATTGGCTCTCATGTCGGTGTTTTGTTTTGTGTGTAGAGCCAAGCAGAGCGTGATCGGACTCGATGATGAGATCCGAAGCGAATGTTTGAATCAAGTGTGCTCGTTCTCGCAGTCTTGGAATGAGTGAACAGGGTATAAGAATCTTATGGTAACTCTAAACATGTGTTTCTAGTTAAAAATCAATTTTGGCGATTTCGGAGAAGACTTTCAAAGCTTTGCATCGTTTGGAAAACAAGTACTTTGAGTGTGAAGTAAATACTAAAAGCGAAATGCATTGCACTGGGTATCTGCGTCTTCGTACAAGAGATTGGGCCTCTGGCCGTTCAACAAGCTGTGCCTGGAATGCTCCAGGACTTATTCTGAGTGCATCGCGGAAGGGTATGGTTTCAAGATGTTAGCGTGGCGACATCGTGTCGCCATGTCAACACCTTTCTGCCCACTGCCAACATGGTAGCACCCACAGAATGTATCATATCCTTTAGTGAGAAAGTCCACATGCCTTTAAAAAATTTCCCTGGATACTGTACTTATGCCATTTCCGACTAGACTGCGTATCAAAAAATAGGAGTTACATTCCCTATTTCCTCTTCGAGTGGGAGTTCGCTATTCAGTCAACAATCCAACCGGCACACAGCGCCTAGCACCCGAGCAACTCTAGGATATTGATGTGGCTAGAGAAAATCTCTTAAAAAGAGTTAGTCATGCATAAATCGTTTTACACTGTGGACAGGAGCCTTTGTGTAGTGCGTTTCTGCAATTATATAAAGTGCGCCCTACGCGTGCTATCCTGAAGAAACCCAATTATGAAGCCCCCAATTCTATTCACGTGAATTCAGCCCCTTACTTCGCAGATGAGGGGTCATAAGAATAGCCAAACCTACCCTGCCTCAGCCATGCACTCCTTCTACCACCGAGGGCAACCTCCTTGTCCTTGCACTTTTCTCTACCCTCACAACAGCTCTACCCCAACAATGCACCCTAGTCGGCACCATTAACTCCTCTCCCGACTTCAGCGGCAACTCCGCCCAACTCTTCACCACCAACGAAAACCCGGGCATCGCTATCAGTGACTTGGCACTCGATGCATTCGCCTCAATCGAGATCCTCGGAGCCGTGAACTGTACCCTCGAGCGCAAAGACTGGAAGATTAGAATCGAGGGCCCAATCACCGCAGTGCGATTTGCGACCGGACCTGTAGACGACGGACACGGCAATGTATTTCAAGATGGGGACAGAAAAGTGGTTCTACACATATGGTACAGAAGCCAATAGTATGCTCGTCAACGACACCCTCAGTGTTACTGCAGTAAGCCTCCTGCTCCCGTTTCTCTCAATTTCTGCCTCTAATCATTTCTAGATCCACAACGGAGCCTCAACCTCCGGCCAAACTGGCAACACCGACTTCGAAGTCAACTGCCGTTGCAAGCAAGGCATGTGTCCGTATTGCCTCCAGTGCGGGCCTTTCGCCTTGTGCTGTGCGGCCAATTGTCCGTGTATTAATGGAGTGATAATATTTTAGCCTAAGGGGAAAGCAGCAACGGTTGACGCGGCCGCAAGGGGAGAATAGGCGTCGAGGTGAAGAGATGGCGGCTTGCAGGGAGTAGAGTATGAAAATGGAGCTCGGTTCCCCTGGCGCTGCATACTGGTATCACCATCATAAGTTAACTTGAAAACTGAAATGATCAATGTTTGTCGCCATCTCATCGTGAAGTCTCGTCTTCGGAGCTCCTTCTCCGCTCAATCTATCACCAACCCTTGTCCAGACCTACAGCACTAGCGTCCCCATCTTCCCCAACATCACCACGCCCCCGTCTTTCTCACATCCTCACGTCTTCCTTCGGCCTCTCCTGTATTCTTCCGTCCCAACCGCTCTTCAGCAGTTCGGAGTCGTGCACAAGTCTCTTTGGTAGTGCGATGAGCTGTTGTCTATGACACGCGTCGATGGTCCTGACACACGCCGGTGCGACATGTAGTAGCAGGAAAGGATGAAATCACATCTGTTCTCACCGCAGCGGGGAAGAGCAGGTACATGGGGCAATGGCTTATGGTTGCCTGTTGCTGGGAGTGGTGGAGATGATGAGTCGAAGAAGACGGAGGCGCGTCGATCTCGGGAACGCGTTGCGCACGTGAGTTCGCGTTGAACATGCAGGTGTCCAGGATTTGCCAGGAACGGCGATAGATGCAAGAGAAGCATGATGTGAAGACGTTGGAGAGCAAACGGTGAAGCGATACATGAAGGGTCTGGCGGCAAATACCTCCCGCTCGCACACAGCGGCGTGTAGCAGAAGGCCGCTTTGCATCAGCCTCACGCTCGACGCACAACTTGCTACGAGCCTCCCACGGCGCAATAGAGAGTAAGCACAATCAACACCACGTTCATCATGCATGCAAAGAACTGCAAATGAGTGGCAAAGAGGTCGATTATCGCCCAACTACCACGCCGCCTACCTGCGCAAAGACAGAAGGCAAAGTTCCGCAGACAAACATAAGTCACCTTTAGTCAGGCAGCCCGTCTGTTCATCGCACCCACACGAGGAGTAAAGAAAGAATCGAGACACCAAGATCAAGTGAGAGATGGCATCCCACCCAATTCCCACCTCACAGCTCCCACTAAGCCCAGCAAACCATTCAGCTCCGCTCAACGCCGCGCAGAACAGGTCCATCGCCCGACCAACGCGACGAGATTGGCAAAAAAGGATAGACAGTCATCAAACCTCATCCTCCGCACCGTCGCCGACGGGAGAGCTCGTTGGGAAGGTGACCTCATCCTCGGCGAAATCCTCCTTCTTTATCGGACTAGAGTTCTTCTTGGTCTTGGTCACGCGGCCGTTTTTGACGCCTGCTTATGTATCAGCACACATCCATCGTCACCTTATCGTTTCGGAGGTTGCACATACCATCACTCTTCGCCGGTGAGCTCTTGGTCGGCGTCTTCGGAGCCCTAGGACGTGCGGGACTCGGAGCCGGTCCATCGCGGCCAGCAGCCTCGGCCTTGAGCTCAGTAGCCTTCTTCTTCGGCTTCCGGAGGAAGTTTTCGATGGCGTTGTAGGTCGCCTCTCCGCCGTAGAGACGAGCGATTTCGCGGCAGTTGATCTGGGATGTGTCAATACGCAGGAGTGATGAGTGAGTGGTGCTTGCGAGGAAGTAACTTACAGGCCCGTCGAAAGAAGCGATGATCGCGGCAAGGAGACGGTCCTTGACCTCTTGATCGGCCCAGTTGATTGGCATCGTGGAGACCTGTGGTGTTAATCGAAAGATTCTCTGGGAAGGTTCTCATGCTCAAACTCGACTTCCTCCTTGGAACAAGTAACTCTCCACATTTCGTCCACCGCGGCTCCCACTTTCCCACGCCGCCGCCACAGCTACCAGAAGCAGAGAGTAACATACGTACTTACAAGGAATATATGCTCGACACTAAAGTGTAGATGTGTGTATGGGTTAGGGTGTGGAGGATGTTGCCTCAGGTTTCTCGCCGTGGGAAGTCTGTGGGAAGCCCGTAGGAAGTTGGAGGAAGAAAGGTAAAAGGTGTGAGCTCACCGTTCTCAAGAACAGCCCCCGGCTCGCTAATATATATACACTGTGTGGGGGCGGGCTGCAAAGTGAAGGTGAGCGGTCGCCGTTAGCAACGGCGCCCCATCGCGCCGGCCGCGGTCATCGTGTGAGTGCGCGTGTGGGTGGGGCGGGCTGTGATAAGAGCGAGTGGGAAGTGAGAGAGGATAGACCGGCTACTGGGATATGATCTGTTGTGCGATGAGGATAGCCGCTGTCGCTGCTGATTCGAGCAAGGCGAGATACCGAGGTGGTTTCGTGCGACGGGTGATGCAGAGGGTTGAGTCTGGACACGAATAATGCGATAGGGTACGATACGGTATTTTGACAGGTTGAATTCGATGCTGAAGCTATTCTACAGTCGCGCCCTTGGAGTCGCTCTCTGTACAGTCCGTCTTGCTCTCCGAATCCCTGGATCTCTAGTTCCAGTGCTTGCGCGTCTATTTCCTAGGCTACACGGACTCTAGAGATGTAGGGACCGGGGAATGCAGATGAGTGACTCAGGCGTGCATATCGCGCCTGAGTCTAGCGGCATGCTGTTCACAGTGTCGCGATGAGAACTCGCGGCGTCACGGGGAAGCGGACTAACGGCTCAACGTGAGCCTATAATTGGCTGGAATAAGAATCCTCGAAAGTTGACCAGTCATACTTTAACAGCTGAGAAGATTGTTGTGGAGGCGATACATTCGTCGCCTCGATTAATGACTGGGCCATGTATTTCACCGTCGGAAGCTGTCGAGGACACGACCACTGCGCCGAAGAACGGCAAGCCTCTAGCTTACACTGAACTGGTGAATAACTGATACCAGTAATCTCTTCTCTTCTGCGCAAAACATGCAGGCAGCTCAATCCCACTTCCATCTCGTTCAATCCCATCCCGCTCAAAGATACCAGAATTCTCCCTGTCCATTTAGACCCCTCACTTTCTGAGCCACCTCCTCCACCATGGCCCCCTCCTCTCCTTCTCCCCAAGCACATCCTTGTCCTCCGCTTTCTCAACATCTACATCCCACATCTCCCTTCTCTTTACGAAAGCGGGATGAATACTGTCCCTGCACTCGCCCCGGCAAATTCCACACACCCACCACCGCATCCCGCTCCCAAGTTCAATCTTGCATTTTCCGCAATGCCTTCCATCGATGGGCTTGTCTCTTTGCACCATATTTTCTATGTCTCTCTCTCGTTCTTCGCCAGACATATCGGCGGCGTCGGAGGCGGTTGCCGTGCCGCTGGCGTCGACATCTGAGGACTGTGTTTTAGGAATTGGCGGGTCTAATGGGACGCGGCCGAAGGCGATGTCGCGCGCTAATTGCGCAAATCTTCGTTCTCGGCAGATTTTCATTTTAGGGGACCATTTTTGCGCGCAAGTCGGACAGAGTTCTTGCTGCTGGTCGGGCACTTTGTCGTTGTGGCCGGGACAGGGGCGCTTGTAGCCGCTTGGGTGCTGGCTGAAGGAAGTGAAGTAGCAGGTCCGGCAGTAGGGCATACATGCGGTTGTGTGGCGGCGGCCGGGGAGGGCGGGGAGGTGGGGGCGGCGGGCGCACCACTGTAGGGTGTTGGGTTAGTGTCCATTTTGGTAACTGAGGTTTGTGGGGAAGAAACTTACAAAACATATGATTTTGTTGCAATAGAGACACGCTCTTCTCGTGCCCCTCTGGCAACACGTCTCCTTCAATTTCGGTATCCGCATCGTCAAATCGTTCCTCGGAAACACCGCCTCCCTCACCGCCCGACATGCCAAACTCAGATTGACCACATCCTCGTAATGCATGTTATCCACGACATCTAGCAATATATGCTCGATAAATAACACATCCATGAGCTTCGTCTTTGGCATGTCGAACTGTCTATCGGGCGCCTGGTATTGCGTGATTTCCGGGAGTTCGAAGTCGGTGGTCTTGCGGAGGCGGTAGAGGGATTTCTTCGAGCGGGAGAAATGGATACGGCAGAACGGGAGTACGACGTCTCGCGTCCAGAGAATCGGATATATGATGAAGAGGTACAGGAGCCAGTAGGCTGGGCGGTAGGCGTTGAGGAGGCTGAAGGGGTTTTCGTCGGAGAAGATGCCGACGTAGGCGACAAGGAACTGGATGGTTCTGTTATGCATGGGTTAGAATAAACGAATCCTCCGAGGATACAGAGGACTTACGCAACCATGACTCCCAACGTCCAATTGCCCACCAGTGCTTTGCAAATCTTCTTGGCGTCACCGTTATCAACTTCTAGGCTGGAGATCGCCTGGAACAGACTATCATGCCCGTCTACCACCTGCCAGGTCATAGCTTTGTTGCCGTTGCAAGCAATGTAGTGATTTGGCAGGAAGCTGTCTTGCAAGTTAACCCCATAGCAAAGAAAGAGTGCGAGAAAGAGATCAAGCAGACCCCACAAGAAAAGCCATCGTCCGTGCCACATTCGGATAAGTAGCATGCTGATGAAACTCCAAGGTGTAATTGACACGAGCTGTAAAAAGCCATTAGCGATGTTCACCTGTCGTAGAGGAAAGCCACGCTGCCAATGCCCAGCACCATAATCACAATACAAAACGTACAGCAATGAATCCCCACCACCACGCTACTGCCATATCCCCGTGTACATCATACGGCCAATGCTTCAACTCTTCAAACTTTTCGACCTCTCGCCAATTTTCCCAGTGCGACCACGTGCCCATTGCTGCGGGAACAATCAGGATGCCTTTCAAGATGTACAGCCATAGCCGCGTCCTCGACTCGTCAGTGCGCCAGAGTTCTGTAGGCTGCCAGCCGTAGCAGCCCGTGAGGAATGACCAATTCATCTGAACGCGTATAAACGCGGCCGACACGGAGTCTGATCCGAAAGGGCTGAGATGGTGCGGTATGAATGCGTGGTAGCGATAGCAAATGCCCCAGGGTTGACTAATGATAGAGCGACAGCCCGACGACGGGAGAGTGTTGTAGAAATGGGTGATGCATGTACGATTGTTTGGTGACGCGGGTTCCGGTGAGAAGGGTTGAGTACCAGCGGCGCGTGGGTGGAGCGCTCGGTCGTAATTGCCAGAAAAGCTTTAGTAGGCTGTGATGGTGATGCCTGATCACGAGCTTCCGCTCACAGCTCTAGAGTGAAAGCCACGCTCAGGTCAGGCAGCGCATAGTGTTACGGCCAGAGAAGCGGCGGGAGTAAAATTGATGAACTGGGAGAAGAATAGTCCTAGTGAAGAGATCGGAGGGAAGTGCAGAATGAGAGTTGATGTACCGCGGCGCGTCATGGCTCGGTGGGATAAGGCGCTGTCATATCTTGATAGCTAGCAGCAGGCTGAAGGCCAAGGACGAGGTGGTGAAAAGCTACCCCACTACCTCGTGTAACCCCCGTTTGCTGTTGGCTGGCTGGCTGTTGGGCTGGTCGGTTAACACAGCCACCGCGCCTGCGCCTCGTGGCACCTTATACATCAATCAGACGTAATCGCGATGCATGCTCGACAGGAGCAACAATAAAGTTATGGTTGCCTACAACGGGACTCGATGATTGGCAGGCAGCAATTGTTGAATAGTTCCCACTCGTGATAGCATCATGATCAACTCAATGGGCCATCGCGAAGTATTTGCGCGTATGCGCATTGAATCATGTGCGCCTAGCCCACTCGGATTACGCCTTCATCTTCTTCTTGCCCTTGTTCGTATCCCACTCCCGATTGCCTTTCCGCGCTGCTTTGAGCTCCTTTGATTTCTCCAGCGGATCAATGACAACTAACTCCTCTTCGTTTTTCCTCTTCCACTCCAGATCCTTGCCTAATCTGTCTTTCGCGAAGCTAAGAGCATGTGACATCCAGCCAGCGTCATCATCGGACTCCTCTTGCTCCTGCTTATCCCAAGCCGTGCATGAGTGGCACCCGACTATAAAGTGCAAATCACACGGAACCTCTTCTTCCTCCGCCGTCGGCTTGCCGTCCTTCGCTTGGGGGGCGTCATTCTGTTCGGGTTCAGGGGCCACGGGTGACTTTGTGTCCTCTGCTGCCGGTGCGGCGGCTTCGAGTTTCGATTTAAACTTGGAAAGAATGTCTAGCGCAGCCTGTTCTGAAGCTGCATTGTTCGCGCCCGCGCCCCTCTTCCGACCGCGTGTTGTCGTCGCAGGCACCATAGACTCTAGCAACGACATTTTCTTCTTGGGTTCTGCGCGCTGTGTATTCGTGTTCCGCTTCATCGAGGCTTTGAGTTCTGCGATTTGTGCATTGACGCGGTCGAGCTTGGACTGCTTCTCCGACTCGGGAGACAGCTCCCGTGGCGGGGTCGACTTCGTTCTCTCCCGACGAGGCGATTTCGGTGCGGACTTGGGGGCTGGTTTCGGCGACGGAGATCTCGGTGGAGACTTGCGGGCTGGCCTCCGAATTGGTATCGCCATCTCCTCTTTCGGCGCGTTGCGCGCAGAAGGCGTCTCCTCGGCTGCATTCACCAGCTTCGTGTTATATTTCGCCTTCTTGATCACGGGTGCCGCCTCCTCTCCTTCGTCCCCAAAGCTCAGCAGCGCCTTGCCTGCCTTCCTCTTCGGCTTCTTGGCTTTTTTCCCCTCCTGCTCTGTCCGCTCTGCCGTGCGCACCCTCTTGACCATGTCCTCGAACGGGTTGATGATGATCTCGGTGCCCGTGATCCTGCTGGGGTACATGGGCCTGTCCTCGCTGCCTTCTGCGATTTCTCCCTCTGCGATCTTCATCAGGTTGTAGATGGTATCGCCCACTATCCTGCCAAACATGGTGTTCTTGCCTTGCAGCTCTGGTGTGTTCGCGAGTGTGAAGAAGAACTGGCTGCCATTGTCGTCCTTCTTGCCCGTGTTCGCCATGCCCAGCAACCCTCGTCGGTTGAACTTGAGGCGGGTGTGGAACTCGTCGGCAAAGGGCTCGCCATCGTAGCTGCTCTCGCCACCCTGGCCGGTGCCCGTGGGGTCGCCACTCTGCAGAATAAAGCCCTTGACCAGGCGGTGGAAGACGGTGTTATCGTAATAGCCGTCCAGACATAGCTGCAGGAAGTTGCGCGATGTGATGGGCGTCTGCTTCGCGAAGAGCTCGAGCTCGAGGTCGCCGGTGGTGGTGTGGAGGACGACTTTGGCAGTCGGATTCGGCTCGAGATTGTACGTGGTACTCATGACGGCCGGGCTCCCGTGACCGTCGGCTGTGGTGTTGAGCTGTTGAGCGCGCTGGAAATGTGCCAGGCCAGTGAGAGGCTGAATCGGCCGCACGGCCGCGCTAGTGCTTCCTTCGGGCTAGTGAAAGGTGGCATGTGGCCCGACCACGTGACGTCACAACAGCCACAGAGCTTTTGCCAGGACCAGGAACGCCTGAACCCTCGGTCTCCGCTCCAAGACACTGAGAAACACTGCACACCATGCGGGCAGCTTCCATATAAGTCTGCTGCTCCTATATTCTACACCCTACCTTTCTTTCCCCTACACCGCGCCGCGCCCTCATTTGCGACCGCCAGAATGTTGCCCTACGTCAATGCGCGTATGTGCGCGAGAACTGCAGGAGCCAGCATGGAAGCTAACACTCTGCAGCATTTGAATATGTTGGCGGTGCCCTAGGAACATCTGCTGACGAGCGTAAGACCTCCGAGACACATTCCCCTGCATATTCTGATCTTTGTAGTGAAGCTCGTCTTTTCATTCTACCTATCGTATCCCCTTGCAGCCGTCCTCAAGCGCATACCGGACAAGGAGCCATGGAAGAAAAATGCCTTCGCAATTGGGTATGGTGACTAACCCTCCTCTAACCATTCAACAAAGCTAATGACACGCAGCGTCTCCATGTTCTACCTGGTCGGTCTTTTTGATCTGTGGAGTGGGTTGAGAACCCTCGTCATCAGCGCCTATGGTGCGTACGCAATCGCCGCCAAGATCAACTCTCCATACATGCCGTGGATCGGCTTCGTCTTCCTCATGGGACATATGTCCATCAACCACATTATCCGCCAAAACGTCAATGACCCTTCGTCCGTCGATATCACCGGCGCCCAGATGGTCATGGTCATGAAACTGACGGCCTTCTGCTGGAACGTTCAAGACGGACGTCTTCCCGACTCGGAACTTTCCGACTTTCAGAAGGAGCATGCGGTGCGGACGCTTCCCAGCTTACTCGACTACACCGGATACGTGTTCTTCTTCCCAGCACTTTTTGCCGGACCCGCGTTTGACTACTGTGACTACAATAACTACATCACTTCTACCATGTTCACTTTGCCACCCGGTACCGATCCCTCCAAGGCACCACCCACACGCAAGAAGCGCAAGATTCCGCGCAGCGGCACGCCGGCCACCATCAAAGCCGTGATCGGAAGTATCTGGATATTTGCCTTTCTGAAATTCTCGTCCTGGTACAATCCCGAGCTCCTTCTGGGTAATGAATATATGAAATACTGGCTTCCTCGTCGTATCTGGTTCCTGTACATGCTCGGTGTTACCACCCGCATGAAGTACTATGGGGTGTGGACGCTAACGGAGGGTGCTTGCATCCTTTCGGGTATTGGATTCAATGGCATCGACTCCCAGACTGGCAAAGCGAAATGGGATCGCTTGACAAATGTCAAGCCCTGGGAGATTGAAACTGCGCAGAACACTCGCGCTTATCTCGGATTCTGGAACATCAACACTAATCACTGGCTGCGGAATTACATGTACCTGCGTGTTACTCCCAAAGGGAAGAAGCCCGGCTTCAGGGCGACGCTAGCGACCTTCGTGACCAGCGCGTTCTGGCACGGTTTCTATCCCGGATACTACCTTGCATTTGTTCTGGCTTCCTTCCTGCAGACAATCGCGAAGAGTGAGTGCAATCCTTCCTCCAAGGCTGTTATGACTGATTTTCGCAGACGCCCGCCGCATGATACGCCCACTCTTCCTCAGCCCGGACGGCAAAACCCCTCTCCCCTCCAAGAGATACTACGACATCTTTACCTTTCTAATCACCCAAGCAGCATTCGCCTACACCGTGGCTCCTTTCATCCTTCTCTCATTCAGCTCCACCATCCAGGTTTGGGCACGCGTCTACTTTTATACTCTTCTCGGAGTCGCCGCATCATTTGCTCTCTTCAGCCGTTCACTTCCCTTCCGCAAGCAGTTGGTTGCGCGCCAGTCCGCACGCGTCTCTCCTGCTCCAGCCACCTCAGCCTCCACTCTCCACAGCAACATCGAAAAGGTCGCCCAGGAAGAGGTCTTGAAAGATAAAGAACGCCTGGAGCTGCAAAGGACCAAGAGTAATGAACCAGGATACAGACGAGCACCTACGCTGGGAATCGCGGATGATCCGGAACTGGAGATTGACGAGATTATTGCGGAGGTTAAGAAGGAATTTGAAGAGAGGAGGAGAAGAGGGAGCTTGGTGCAGGGGTTCGATGTGAAAAAGACGGTCGAGCAGAAACTGAAGGAATTCAAGGAGTTCAAGAAGGGGAGTTAGGACCTTTGAGGGTCAAAATATTGGGTTGGACGGTTGGAGGGTGTTGCACGGTGTGGGGTTGGAGGTAGTCCATCGTGATGTGTGCTGTCTGGGAGCCTATATTTGATGATCGTGATTTCCCTTGCATTTGAACTGTGTGCCCTCGCATAATTGCAGTGTTATACTCAATACGAGTTGTGCTGAATCGTGAAGAAGAGGATCGACCAATAGGAGGAAGGTTAGCCAGAGGAAGGCGCTATGGCCTGACCGAGGCGCCGACAACACCAACCTCCATGCCTCCTTAATTCCTTCCTCTTTTTCCACGCTCCCGACTTCACGACACTCACAAATTGCTGTTTAAAGACTGAGTTGTCTTAACATCACTCTCTCCAATTGACGACCTTGTGCCTAGAATTGCATACCGTCGCTGGCTCGACAAAATGGACCGCATGGATCTTAATCCACGCCCGGCCTGCATGCTGGACACCCTTCCCGCCGAGGTTGTGGAAGAGATTGCGTTGCACCTTGCTTATACGTCACGCACAGCCTGGGAGCGGGATGAGCCACGCTCGCAGGCTTTCGGGAACCTGCGAGCGACTTGCAAGACCCTAGAAGCAAAGACGCATCACACATTTTTACCCGTCTTTTTCAAGAGTCGCAAGGTTGATTTCAGCTCCGAAGGGTTGCATACGCTGGAGGTCATGGCGAGTGTTCCTGAGCTTGCGGCTGCTGTCACGCTGCTCAAGTTTGTGAGGAATTCGCCCTCCCAGGGGGAGATCGACGACAGAAACCATGCTTTGAGGGCATCAACGACTGAGGAAGAGAGGCAATTGATAAAGGAGGAACTCGATTGGATTAATGTCAATCTGCATGAGCGCGCTGTAAGTGCTTTTATCTTGAATATACGTTGCGAAGGTCTAATGCTTTCGAGCTTTTCGAGAGTAGCGGAAGGGGCACAGCGGCTTTAGCACACATTCTTAGCAAACTTGAGAAGGTCAATTCTGTACGTATCGACCCAGTCAACTATTTCGGTCTGGACCCGGATGCAGGATCTTCGGCAAGTCTGCGTATGCCCATAGTCGCCGCGGCGGACCTGGCAGGAATCCGTCTCACGACACTCACAATGCCCTCACGCGAAATGCCACGCGAGGAAGCCGTCATTTACGATGCGCTCTGCTTTCCTCCCACGATCTGGCCCGTGTATCGGCACATAGTGACTCTCGAGCTGTCCGTATGTTACGACCCAGGAGCAAATAAGAACATCTTGAGCAACTTTTTGTAACTGCTGCCGGTGCTCAAAAAGCTCCGTCTGGCACTTCACGGAGAGTTCTATGGTGAGCCTTTCCTAGATATTTAATGAGCGAACCGACCAGCGTATTGGAAGAGCTAGACTTGTTCGATGCGAGCATAGCTCTCCGTAACGACCACCATTTTCTGGGCTTCCACCGGAACACACTCAAGTCGCTACGATTGGAGCAATGCAACCTCAACGGATCCGGCCCCGGGGGCCATCCTGATAAATAGCTGGACCGATGTCTTTCGCACACTGCAGGGCTTCCTCAGTCTTCGCTACTTCTTCTACAGAATGAATGCTCAGGTAAACAAAAGAACGTACTTCCCTAACCAAGGCTTTCTCGAACATACGGGAGCCCCGGAACCGAGCCCCGATTTCGACGGCGATGAATGGGTCTTGGTGGCGAAATACGACCCCTTCACGGCCGTCGTGGAGGAAGGCGAGCAAATGTCGATTCGGCTGCAGCAACTGCTGGACGACTTCCGCGTAAGCGACAGGTATCCATGGTCGGATGGGCCTGACAGCCAGGAGTGCGTGTGGATTCACACCACTCTTGAGGCCGCCGGGGCATATTAGAAAAGTTTACTCGCAGAATGGAGGAGAGGTTTCTATTGTCAGGACCTCTCGGCTTCGATCCTTGGGCTAACATGGCTACGGATTTGCATCTAGCGGCAGCTGTCGAGTGGGGTCTCGGGAATGACTGAGCAATGTTCGATGTGACAACGCGAGGTTGGCCATTTCTTCGACATTGGACGATTTCTTAATCGGCCTTTCCGATGATAGCGTCTCCCTTAAGCGTTCTGATTGTCCTTTGCTTTCAAAGAATCGCTCATCTCTCCACCCATTCGATTCCCTTGGTATCCCCACACGATGTCCCGTCGCTGCGCCACTCCTTGCTTCCGACATGGCAGTTATAACAGCACTCCCCCCGCCCGTTCTTTCAATCATATGGCGTGTGCTTCGATGCTACCGGGCTACTAGCTCGACAGAACTGTTCGCGAAACCAGCGTCCATCCGTTCGCACTTTGCTAATCTTTTGCCAAAATTCTAATTCGTAATTTCATCATCATATATAAACCACAACCAAAGTTTTCATCCGTCCCAACCCTAATGCTCATGCCCACAATCCCACCCATACGCCCTCCTCACCCTCCTCGCCTCAACCATCCACGCCTCCAACTCCAACTCCCCACTTCCCCTCTTAACCAAACCCCCATCCATCTTATTCCCACCAACATGATAACCCCCCTTCCCACCTTTCACCCCCGTCTTCCCCGTAACAACAAGATTCAACCAAGCCGCCAGCCTCACCCCGGCCTTGGCAATCTGCATCTGCACGACCGGAATCGCGTCATCATAATACTCTCCACTCAACTCCTTATTCTCCACGCCCTCCTGTCCCTCCGGCACGACAGTCGAGCACACGTACGCATTGGAATCGGTAGCCCAGTGCATAGCGCTCGCAATACTATCATTCGCACTCATCCCCTGGACCCAGACCTTCGTAGCATTCGCATACTTCCCCGTCTTGATTTCACCAATGAGAGTCTTGGACCACGCCTCCGCGTCCTCGAGGTCGAACCCCCCGATGAGTTTCTCCGGGATGTTGGAGTCCCAGATGCGGTGCAAGTTCGTGGTCGCGTTGTTGAAGGTGACATTGATCAAATTACCGCCGACGGCCAAGTTTTCCACGTGGAGCGGTTGGTGGATATCGCCTAGGAAGTGGACGACCCATTTAAGGGCCTTCTGCCGCTCGACCAAATCTAGGTCCTTCTCCTGGAACCGGGCTGTGTAGTTCGCAATCGCGCTCACGATACATCCTTCCTCGGGGCAATCGCGCTCGAAGTCGACGTTGCAGCTCTCTGGTGGCGAGTCGAGAGCATCAATGTAGTGGAAAGGGGAAGAGAAGGCGCCACCGGGTTGGGAGCGGTAAGAATCGGCCCATGTGGCGATGTTAGCGAGGTAGGCATTCGAAGTATCGTTCAAGAGGCGTTGGGTGTATTTTGCCGTTTGGGGAAGCAGGAAGGACTGTGCGATATAGGCAACTGTGTTGTGACCCAAGGCCCCCCAGGCGGACGCTTGGGAGGCAAGTGTGAGGGTGAGGAGAGGCAGGGTGGATTTGAGGGTCGCCATGGTAGGAGACGTGGTTTGGTGATGGATGGGTGGGAGGTAAAGAGGGGGATTGGGGCTGAGACTATATGGACGATAGTGATAGTAAGAGTGGGTCCATTCCCGCCAGGTACGCAGTGCCACAGTAGCCCTATCAATCACTCGGTCATGTCCGATTCACGATCGCCACAGCTCTGCTCCATAAGGTGCAGGTCGCACTTACCAGAGCCGCGGCTGACTAGCCCGAATAGGCAGGCGCTTAACCGAGTTCCGGGATATAGCCCAGATGAAGAAGCTGGTAATGAGAGGTAATTGGACGGACGTTTGAGGAGACGGCAGGGCGCGGAGATAAAGATATACGTTCCGTGTACCAATGATGCGAGTATCGTACCTGGCATGTATGTACGACCAACTTGAATTGCCTGAACATGCCTCTATGGATCGACTAGACTGGAGAAATTCGAAAGGGTATCTCAAATGCGTTTGAGGTTCGCCAAACGCCGAAAATGGATATGCATGATGCGTTTAATTGGGGCCCCCTACTGGGGGCACGTCCGCGGGTTGGTCAGCGGGGACCTCGTCTTCTGTGGGCTCTTCTGGGGGCGGGAGGCCTTCGAAGAGGCGGATCCACCATGCGGGAGGGTCGAGGGGGCTGTGGCCTTGGTGGAGGGGTGGGTAGACGTCGTTGAAGAAGTACCAGACTGCCAAAAAAAATCAGTGCACACCTAGCAAACAAAGAAGGGATTGCATACTGTGACCCACAACAATGCCGCACATCTCGTCCTTGGGCACAGTGCCGTGCATGATCAAAGAGAATACTAGCAGCACCCATGGAAGATATGGCGCCGTGAAGGCTATCACTCCCAAGAAGCTTAGCATGGTATCCGGATTCTTCCTGCTCCAGATGTAAATCAAAGTGCTTGACAGCGCCGACCCGAGGAAGGCCATAGAAAATAACGGCGCCATACACAGTAATAGCATCGAAGCGAAGGTAAGGAGCCATGAGAAGTGTGCGGGCGAGCGTCCGGACGACTCTTCGAGCAGGCGCGAGTACCGCTGGAGGAAGAAGATGTGGTAGAGGAGGTCGAGGCTCAGTGGCCCGAAGTAGAAGAACGTGGTTATAAGGCGCCAGTACTGTTCGTACGTTAGTATAAGAACAAGCGGTTGAGGGGCGAGTGGCCGTGCCTGGCTCCGTATGAAGACTGTCCGGAAGCTGTAGAAGAGCTGGAAGGGCGAGATTATACGGCATTGCACCAGTACGCTAGCACTGAGGGCGGCCGTCATCCACCATCGCGTGCATACGGGCATTTCGTAGAACCACTGTTCGAGCGGGAACTGGCCCATCATGCCATCGCCGCCAGCCAGAACGTTCGCCATGGTGAGGGGTTGGGGATAAAGCGGATAGCCGGGTGGTAGAAATACAGCTGTGGTCGGATTGCGAGAGCGAGAGGAGGGCGACGGAACAAAGGGGCGCGGGGTGTTGTTATAACAGCGAGCGGAAGGACAGCTGTATGAAAGCTGGACGGTCGCGGCGCAGTCACTTTGGGCCAAAGAACAACGGCGGCATCTGGCTACGTAACCTGTCCGATTGCGCCGCCGCGTCGCCAAGAGAGTGATCAGATCTAATCTTATCTGATCGGTCTTATCTAATCAGGAACGCTCCCATGACTGCCTGTGCCGTTCATGATGGGCGGTCCGAGCTCCACCAGCCACTTTCATTCATCCACTCCCAACCCCCTCAAGTTATTCCACGGCGGCGCCATCAGCACCAAAGGAAGTATGTGCGCGGGCAATAGTCTCACTTCGCATTCACCTCAACTTACATATTCTTGCGCCATTTGCTGAGCGTCAAACTAATGAGCTCCATCGCACTGCTGTGAGAAGCTTGACGCGATTAAGACATACACGCGTGGTGTGGAAGCGCGTTCGTTGCCAGTCACCCAATTCGACGACCGATCTCACATACCCACTGTCTCACCCACAATCGCGCTGTCTCACGCTGTTTGCTGCGGCCTCGATTTCTCGAAATCTAGACTCGACCTTTGTTTGCGCTCATATTACTACGGATAGCGCGCCATGCCACCCAAGGGACAAGCTAGGCGCAATGTCGCGCGACCGACGCGCGGTGGGGGTTCAGCAGGGCGCGGAGGACGGAGGAGCGTGGGCGAAAGGAAGGAGCCGAAAATGCGCCGTATGTTGTCGCATTGAGCTGTTCAATTCCGCAGCAGTAGAGCTAACACAGTCGCAGTGGGACAGCCCGGACCCGCGCCTGAGCGAGCGAAGAGACGATACAAGCCCGGCACCGTTGCGCTAAGAGAGATCCGCAAGTACCAGAAAACCACCAACCTTCTTCTGCTGCGCGCGCCCTTCCAACGACTGGTGAGACCGCACCACGAGCAGTCAATTGTGCAGTGCTAACGCGCGCAGGTACGAGAGATCTGCCAAAACACCGGAGGCGAAGACGCCCCGAACAGATGGCAAAGCCAGGCCATCCAGGCGCTGCAGGAAGCTACCGAGGCGTTCCTCGTCAGTCTTTTCCACGATGCCAACCTCTGCGCCATACATGCGAAGCGCGTCACCATCCAACAAAAAGACATTCAGCTCGCAAGGCGGCTGCGCGCCACATGGGGAGCCCCGGTTTGAGAGGAATGCAGCTCGCAGGGGCAATGACTTCGCTCGCAAGCATGTTTCGATTCGGATAAGGACTAGGGAGGGTTGGGTGGCATTGGTCGTTTGGCGCAACGTATACTCCGATTGTAACTCCACCATGTCAGCTTTATGGTCGCGGAGGGTCGCAGAAACTGGCGTTTGGAGGCGTCCTAGGACGGATGTGTTGACGGCTGGACGGCTTTCGAGTCTTTTGATACACCAGCGAAAGTTGACCGATTGGTCTTTTCCAAGACGGCATTGATGTCGTACTAATTAATAGCAAAATGAAACCAAAAATCGAAAGCAGTCATTCAATATTGCCGATTGCGACAGCATTGTGAGTATGTCAGGAAGAGTAGTAGAGTGTCGCTTCGAAGATCAGTCATTGGGTTGCTCCTGCCGAAAACATTTTCTTCTCTCCATGCCACACCAAAACTTCTCCTTCCCGCCAACGCGCCCTCAACAATCTGCTCCGACACCGCTTCCTGACCCGACATTTTCACACACTGCATAGCACTCGACGTTTTCTCCTTCTCCCGGTCACATAACGTAGCACAGAAGCTGGCAAGTGGGGTCCATACACAGACCCCACATGCGCCACAGCATGCACACAGAACCTTGTATCATGCGCTCCACATCCGCAGAGGCTTTCGAAATGAATTGTCCCTCCGATTGACGGAAGAGGCGGCATGCAACCGCGGGTCAGCTTCCGCTTCAGACGGGAGGGTTGTGTGGGTGCAGACTCGCCTGAACGGTGAAGAGCTGCTGCTGCTGATAGAGGAGGTGGGCAGTTGAGGCATCGTACGAAGAGAACGACGGTTCGTGCGTAATTTAGACGGCAGGATCCCCAGATTGAGCGACGCGCTAAAAATGCGTCCCACCTTCGCTAGAAAGGTCGCAGCTGACAGGCACAATGGCATTTACCTCACTTACGCCGTGTCGCCGCGCGAGGAAACAAACAAAGTTGAATCCGGGAACTTTCGTCACCTTTGCGCTGCCTACACGGCGTCCGATGGGAGCAAGAGGATGTCCGTCACGAGGTGGTCTGCGTCCTTCAAACGTACACAACCTGAATCCGAACGCAAGGGAAGTAGCTCCCGATAAATTCCCCAATCCGAACGAAGCTACCGGTATCTTTCTGTCTGCGTTCTGAAGCTCTCCGGCGGGCCGGTCCACCCCTGACGGATGCCTGCAACCCAAATCTTCCGGTCAAAGCTCCTCCGCGTCTATTTTATCTGTTTGATTGCGCCCCTTGTCCTCTGTTTGGTCTGTACAGGCACCCTTGATATCGTTCCCCACCTTAAGGAACCGCCTACAATCAATAGAGAGCTCGAAATCCATCAGAAGTCCTTTCCAAGATCCTCCCATGTTCTACGACAGGAAGCCACCCGGGATTTGTTTTCCGTCGCCGCAGCTTTGGGACGATCCTGAATGCGACTTCGATCTCCTCGTGGCACAGTGATTCGTATTCAATGGGTGCGTGGGAAGAATCGCGGTCTTCCCTTCTGGCTAATGCCTCCAAACAGGAGACGAGAACGCTGACAAATTGACAAGAGAACAACCCGCTCATGCAATGAAAGCACCACCTGGTACACCTTCTAGTCGAGATAGCGGGGCGTTGCTAACAAGGGATCGCTTATGAGCCTGGCAAGCACCTCTCATTAATTATAGGGCTGAGCGTTCGTCCCGGTCGTACCATTGGAGCAGGTCGTCCGGCGCAAAGGTACCATATTGGTGTACCGGCATGTCAAAGGATTCAACCGCGCGTGTTGAAAGCCTTAGGGCATGGGCCTGAGGTTTCATGCATATGCAACAATACGCTAAGAAGTGCACCTGCAGGAACCGCGACCTCAACACACGGCAAAAATAAAAGGTGTGAGGTTCTCATAAAGCTGACTGCAGCTCCTTTCAGTCGATTTCCGAGCCAACTCCTTCAGCATGGCACCAATCTTCCCTCTCGCCTCTGGCCTGATCACATTGGCCCTTGCTGGCCTCTCCTGGTCGGCTTCCGCTATCAACAACAAAACCTACGAGTATATTGTTGTTGGTTCTGGACCGGGCGGTGGCCCTCTTGCGGCTAATCTTGCAAGAGCTGGTCACTCTGTGCTTCTGCTAGAAGCTGGTGATGATCAGACGGAGAACGTGAACGTTTCGCAATGGCTCAACTTTAATCTGGCTGGTAACGACCCAGCCACCCGTTGGGACTTCTTCGTCAAGCATTCAGATGACGAGGCCCGTGAGGCACGATACCTACACAGGACCTGGCGGAAGCCTGATGGCAGCTTCTTTGTTGGTATTGACGCTCCAGCAGGGTCTAAGCCCTTGGGTATCTACTACCCTCGTGCTGGTACTCTCGGAGGCTGCGCTATGCACAACGGGTGCTTGACCATGGTATGTTGGTGGATTGCAAGCGTGTCTCTCTGAGAGTTATGTGGCTGACTAGTGACTCCAACTCTTGTAGAACCCAAACGACGTTGACTGGAACGACATTGCTGAGACCACCGGAGACTCGTCGTGGTCTGCTAAGAACATGCGAAAGTACCTCGTGAAGCTTGAGCACGCCCACTACACGAGCAACTACACCCATGGCTACAAGGGGTGGTTGGACACCTCTTTAATGGACTCGGGATACAATACTAGCCAGGACATGAAGACTTTGACCACATACGCCACTGAACAAGCTGGATACTCTGCAGCCAGTACCGAGGACCTTCTGCTTCGTGACATGAACGGTGACCAGCCCAATCGTGACAACCTGATAGGTCCTTTTGGTGGTGTTAGCCACGTCAACGGCTTAAAGCGTTCTTCGCCTGGATACTATGTCCGCGACACTGTTGCCGAGAAAAAGTACCCACTCACGCTCTCCTTGGACACTCTCGCCACCAAGATCATTATCGAAAAGAAGGGCTCTAAGCCTAAGGCCGTTGGCATCGAATACCTCCAGGGCAAGAACCTCTACAGCGCCGACCCTCGTTACAATGCCGCCAATAAGGGTGTCGCTGGCAAAGCCTACGCAACCAAGGAAGTTATCATCTCCGGTGGTGCTTTCAACTCTCCCCAGCTTCTCCTTCTTTCTGGAATCGGTCCCAAAGCCCACTTAGCCAAGTTCAAGATTCCTGTTATTGCCGACCTCCCTGGCGTCGGACAACAAATGGCTGACAACTACGAAGCTGGCATTCTCTCTCTTGCGAAACGCGCTGTGACCGGTATGGGCGAAATCTTCCCCGCTTTCTGGAAGTCGAGCAAAGGCGCTATTCGTGACATATACATGTGGTGCGGGTCGTTCTCGTTCGAAGGCTTCTGGCCCGGCTTCCCCAACCTGCCGCCAGACTTCACCAGTACCCACGGCCCGAACCAGTATGAGTGCGCTCTCGTGCACATGAACCCTCGCTCCCAGGCTGGTGTCGTTGAGCTGACGTCCACCGACCCTCGTGCGATGCCCGCCGTCAACTTGAACTTCTTCAAAACCGGAGCTGATGAGGATCTCACCGCCATCCTCGAAGGTGTTGAATGGGTCCGTTCGTGGTTGGCCAAGGCCAACGGTTCTGAGCCCAATGCGCTTGCTCCGTTCCAGGAGCTGCACCCTTGCGAGGGAGAGATTGGCAAGCAGAATTGCACTGTGGAAAGCCAGAAGACGTTCATCAAGGAGCAGGTGTACAGCCACCATGCATCCAGCAGTTGCCGCATCGGTGGCGATAATGACAAGTTCGCAGTCTTGGACAGCAAATTCAGGGTTCGAGGCGTGAAGGGCTTGAGGGTTGTCGATGCGAGCTCCTTCCCTAAGGTTCCTGGTGGTAAGTGATATCCTTGGTGTGAATTTTTGAATGAAAGTGAACCCTGACGCTGAACAGGATTCCCGGTACTCCCAACGATGATGATCAGTGAGAAGGCTACGGAGGTCCTTCTTACGGAAGCGGCCTAAGCATGTAGTGGAGAGGCATGGTGCGCATACTGGTTTTGGTACATATATAGATCCGGCCACAGGGACACATACAGAAGGAAGGGTTCATGAACATACGAATACGGAACTTGATCTCATCACCTGCCCTATTCTTTCCCCGAGACTCTCCTCGTCATTCTCAAAGGTTCGGTGTCTTGCAGAACGTCCCCTCCAATGTAATGGAACTAACAGCAATCTGTAACTCCGTAGGAGAGGAACACCTCACCATGTTTCACGTCGTGAATGTCAGCCGGCGTAATGTTTCCGAACTACAAACACCCTCGATGCAACACAGATAGAATTTATCATTCGGACCGATCGCGACTAGCTCCTTTTAGGCGCGACCCGGATCCTCGATTAGCGAGACGTGGCGACGTTCCACCAGCGGCGGTAGCTCCGCATCAGGCACTTGTTGCATGTGTCAGATGAATTTTATCTCCCCATGCGCGGGAGAAAGTTCTGTGACTGTTCGATTGGTCGCCGCCGGTGCAGGCAGTGGTGGGTGATTGAGAAGTCGCGTGTTTGCGTCTACAGGAGCGCGCGCGGAGAGGAGAGATTTGCGAACGCATGGTATCGAATCCGCTCACACGGTCCCTGGGACGTGCTGATCATCGGCCGGACCGAAGGCGAGGCGGGAGCTGGGAGTTGGGTGAGATTCGTGATCGGCACCGGGGGAACGTGCCAGCTGCCGGACTTTTTGGACAACCGGATCGGATCATGGTTGTCGCCTTGGATGTTCTTCGGGAGCTGGGAGTTGGCGACGACGCCTTTTGCACCCATGGCCTCCCTTACCTTTTCATTTCCTGCAAGCCTAAAGCGACGCGTCGTCAGACACCAGCTGTGTCAGCACGTTGGCCCACATGGCATCCACACCCCCGGCGAGGCGCCGTAGCGTGGGCGTGAACTGCCGTTGGTGCACGGTAAGTGGATGGTGGGAGATGACGACTTGGGTTGCTCCCTGCTCTGTGCGAGATCCTGCGTGGTGGGTTGCTGCGATTGTCCTTGGAGTATGGGTGGGGTTTGCGCACCGTGTATCAAGGGGACTGTCAGGTGCGCTTCTCGTTTGGGCAAGTTGTCCGCGGCTGTGGTGGTGGCCTTGTTGCGCGGTATGAGCATCTACCGGATTCCTCGTTTTCGACCATTTTGGCCTTGTTTGCTCTCTTTTTTCTCATGCGGTGGTGCCTTTTCTGCGTCGATCGCGTTCGTGAGGGCGGTCTGCTTTGAGCGACGAGTCTGGGCATAGAAAGAGATAGGAATATGGCGGTCGAAGACAATGGTCCCATCATTGTGGGCGTAACGTGGTTCCTTTGCTTCTTCAGTGGCACCTTCCTCGTCCTCCGTCTGTATGCAAAGATCAGTCGACGACAAGGCTTATGGTGGGACGACCACATTCTGATCTTCTCTTGGGTTCGCCATCTCCCTTTCCTTGTCCTCTCGTTCTCACATCTAAAGATCCAATCCCGCCACTAACACCTCCTCAGACCATGCTCCTTGTCGAATCCGTTCTCACCCAAATGGGCCAAACCCTCGGCTTCGGCAAACACACCACCGCCATCCCACCCCAAAACCTGCCCCTCATCGCCCTTGGCACCTCCATCGCTGCCTCGATCTCCTGCTTCGCCTCCACCTTCTCCAAGATCTCCTTCGGCGTCACCCTCCTCCGCCTCACTACGGGTCCCCTCCGCGCATGCGTCTGGTTCTGCATCATCACGCTCTTCCTCGTCATGCTTCCCTCCGCACTGCTCACCTGGATCTCGTGCCGGCCGATGGCGAAGGCGTGGAATAGTTTGATCGAGGGAGAGTGCTGGGATGGCAGGGTTACGGTGGGTTACGGGATTTTCAATGCGGGGTGGTGCGCCGCGACGGATTTTGCGCTCGCGCTGATTCCTTGGAAGTTGGTTTGGGGGTTGAGGTTGAGGACGAGAGAGAAGGTGGGGGTTGCAGTGGCGATGAGTATGGGGATGCTGGCGGGGGTCTGCGCGATTGTGAAAGGGGTTTATCTGGTGCAGTTGGCTCAGCAGGACTTCTTCTGTAAGTCTGCCACGGATATAGAGCGTGATTGTTGTTGGCGGTCGGGTCGCCCGCTGACGAGAAAAAAGATAACGGGAAAGACGTAACGATATGGACCGCCGTCGAAACCGCCACCGCCATAGTCGGCGCCTCCATCCCCGTCCTCCGCGTGTTCTTCAAGGATACTATTTCCTCGCTCTATAATCACACCGCTCCGATCTCGCATTCGGACCCCAAGTCCTCCTCGATACCGCTATCCGATCGCAGCGGCACGCGCAGCGGTACTAGAGGGATCGGGAGCACGGTGAGAGGGCGAGGGGATAGCGCCAGCGAGAGAAGTATTTTGCGGGATACTGAGGATCTGGGTGTGGTTATTGAGGAGAATGGCAGGATGGGACGGAAAGCTGGGCTTGGGGGGATACTGCAGACCAGAGCTATTACGGTGGAGTATGAGCGGAGAAGTTTTGTTAGTGGGTTTGGTGGTGGGGAGAGAGGAGAGGAGGAGCAGATAGGAGTCGCTGTTTGAATGTTATGATTTGTGCGTGCTTAGTTGCTGCTGGTGGGACACTTGTGCGATCCAAAGCTAAGGCTATAACACGTGCGGTACAAACAGGTGCATAAGAGCGGGGACGAAGCATGTGTCATTGGTCATGCCCGCACGCACTCCACGGAAGCAACCGGGAGAACAAAAGCAGGGTGAAATCTCTCTTGTGAATGCATATCTTCGATTTAACCCTGAGATTTTGATCATTCCGTGTTTAAATTTACGTGAACGCGTGACAGGTGTGAGTGTGAGCCATCGATTGATCGACCTATACCTTCCATTGAGACTGATTACGTCATCACCGGTCCCTCAAAAACGAGGCAACAGCAGCACACCGTGAACCTCAACAATCAACACATTCATCAACACCCACTTCCACCCAACTTCAACATGGCAGACACAACAATGCCGGCCATCTACAAGCTCCCAGACGAGCTGTTGCTACAAATCACAGAGCATCTCCGAGCCCGCGAGGCGTCCAACGAGCTGCAGCATCTGCGCAAGCTGTGTCGAGTTTCCAAAAAGCTGCTTCCCATCGCTCAAGAGCAGCTAGTCGCAGGCGCTATCCTGCACATCACGTGCGGTTGTCACCCTAATGTGAGCGCGGCCGTCCTGCTCTTACGGACGCTGCTTGATCGACCCGATCTGGCAAGCAAAGTGAAGGCGTTGCGCTTTTCCATCGTTAGGCGCAAGATCGGTGCCCTGTACAAGTCGAAAGGATTTGACCTTCGCAAGCTGCGCGAGAAATGCCTCGCGAAATTGGTCGAGTTCAACTACGATGAGGGACACCCCTGGTGGGCGTCTCTGCAGAATGACCTGGAGTCGGCATACGGCGGCGTGTTGCTCGCGATACTGCCTAATCTGGACAAGCTCGATTTCGCCGCTAAGGATCACCATCGGGGCTTCCCTACCGTGGAGCCAACTTCGGCCTTCTTTGGCACTTCTACAGCGCCGGACGCAACGGTGAAGGCTCTGGCGAAAGTAGAGAATTTCATCGCTGCGGATCTGTCATTCTTGAGAGACATGGCATTCACGAACTTGAAAATTATGGATATCAAGCGCATCGATATCGGGACCGTGCTGCGACTGAATGGCCCGAATACGTTGCGCGGCGCGACCCAGCTTGAGGACCTGTCGCTTGGCGTGTCGATTCAGTTTCTGGACGAAGACTATTTGAAAGACATGCAGGTGTGCTTGGGCGATGTCTTCGCTGCACTTGGCTGTACGAAGCTGAGGCGTCTGGACATCATGCTCGGCAACGATGCATACTCACTGGGTGCAGAACGCGACTTTTGTCCCGATTACTTGATCAAGCAGTTTGATGTGGTAGCGTCAACTCTGTGCGAGCTGGAAATCGATCTGGACCACCATGAGGAAGGCGAAGAGTGGTCTTGGTTCCTCAATCAATGCATGAAGCCCATCACATCACTCGACAAGTTCCCGGTCCTGCAGCGGCTGAAGATCCCGCAGGAGTTTCTCTTCATCCATCCCCGCCACGGCCCCGCTATCTTCCCTAGCAATCTCCCTCGTTCTCTTCAGCGCCTTGATATTGTCGCCCCTGACCAAAACATTGTCACGTGGGCCGGTCAGTTTACCACCTGCAAAATCCTCGATCTTCCGGGTTTTAGAACCCTTTGCCTGCAGTGCCGCGAGGGCCTGAATAGGTCGAAAGTCGAGTTCAGTAAGAACGTTAGCCGTGTGTGGTCGACTCTCGAAATGAGGCTTGGCATCAAGAGCTTGGTGTGCGACAATGCTGATGGGGAGGAGACAAGTCTGACCGCGCTGTACGATGGCGATCCTGCCAATCGCGCGACGGACTCCGACAATGATTCCGATGACGACGGAGAAGGTTGGGGGGATGAAGATGAAGACTGTGACGATGATAATGTTCCGCCGCTGATGGATGTCGAAGTTAGCGAGGAGGAACTGCTGGTTGATGGTGTGGACTAGGAGGATTGATGCTTGCGAACTGCTTTTCGGCCTAAGGAGTTGGCGCCTGTACGGTCTCGTGTTCATGTTACCTCAAGGTCTGGTAATGCGACGGGAGAATTGCTAGAATCACCATGGATAGGGCAGCAGGGTTTAGCGATGCATTCTTAGGTATACGGTTTAACTCCAGCTAAATAAAAGCGTAGTCCTTTAGAGCTGAAGTCACGTTGTATTGATCAGCCCTTCATGCACATCGGTCCGGGAACGATCATTCTCAAATCACAGAAAAGGTCGGGTGTCTTTGTCAGGAAACCAACAAGGCCAGAGGGCCTCCATAAGTTCAATCGGCCTCTACTTCTATTCCTGCATTGTTCCTTCTCAGCGCGGTTTCTTCCATATCAGTTCGCCTAAACTGAATGCGCTTCTTCCCTATCTGGCATCCCATCACGATCTTATCACCGACTTACGCACTCGCCCACACCCCATACTCAGACACACGCACACCGCAATCCGGCAACACGATGCCCTCCCCATCAGGGCAAGGTAAGCGCACGCGGCGCAGTATGCATGCCCCAATGCGTTGTCCAAAAAGGAATAATGTTCCGCTAGCGTTCGGCTATGGGGAACCGTAATTGGTGGGCAAGGGTACCTTCGGCAGTGTTTCGCCTAGCGAGGGCGGGGATTGGTACGATTGCGTGTAGGGTCTGGGGTATACGGGGAGCAGAGTGAATAAGCGGTAGGGCGAGTAGGAACTTTGCTGACGGACTGGGGTTTTGGATAGGTGGGGGATGCGAGGGAAGCGAAGATGGGTATGAGGTGCGGCACGCGAGGGGTTGCCTGATCTGCTGTGGTCTGGTCTGGTCGGTGTGTAAGTATCTGAGCGAGCACGTGGGTGGGTATAGGGTTGCGTCGCGCGCGGATCGGGATAGGTGGAAGGTTTGGTGTTGGAGCTGGATTTGGATGGAGTGATCGACTGATCGGCGGCGCGGATCATATTGGCGATAAACGTGCTGCCACGTTTGAATGCGGTACGACGTTTGCAATGTCCCATTGTGTGATGAATCGGGTCATTAATGTAGAGGAGTTGAATGGGAATTAGAGTTATCTTTAAGGTGTGTTCTACCCTGACTAGGATACTGGGATACTGTGTACATTTGGACAGCAAGACGGCAGGTACACCAAAACCTTCAGCTCAATCACGCGCGAAAATTATGTTCGGTCGGATCGGTCGGCGATGCAAGTTGGTCAGTGGTATGAACTGTGGAAAGGCGTGCGATTTGAAGAAAACCAGTCGAGGAGTAGTTAACCTCAATTTGAATGTGCGGAGATACAGTCGGAGCAACCTTGTGCATGAAGCCTCGTGACGGTCACGAAGCTTCGGAGTTGGATCCGGTGGTGCAGAGTGTCATTGGGTATAGCGACGTCTTCTTCTTGTAACAATACCGCTCTGACGAGGGAACTGTTTGGTCCTGGTAACGTACCTGCATAACGATAGAACCGTAGTGCATGCATACCGAGTACCCTGTGTTGCCGATCCCATCCATAGCCGTTGGGGTACCTCCTCGCACACCGCAACAGCGAGCAAATCCCTCAGGCACAACGTCTATCCCAGACCGAATACGCTAGTGCCCCACACAGGCCTGCATGCCCCTCCCCTTACCCGACGACCATTGACACGATGCCTCTCAATCCCAAGGATCGCCGAGTGGGCCGAGATATTGGACAGGTGCGCAAAAGCTTAGGCGGTATCTCATGAGCAACGATGCAGCCGCAAGGCCCAGCTAGCATTCAACCCTTTGGCATAATACGGGTGATCGACGCTGTCTCTGCTCGATCAGGCGATCGCGAATTAGCGGGCCAACACGCTAGAGAGTAAGCGTGGCGAATCTAGTGGAGCTACAGATGTAGTCTCGAGAATGGCTTGCGCCTCGGGTATGTAGGGTCTAAGTGGAGACTCGACTGCAGTGCGCATGCGCCAATTCTTCTAAGCACAATCGATTCGGAGAGACGGAGTCCGTGGTGGAATGTTGGCAAATATAAGAGGCGTGCGGAGTCGTATTGGATACAGCCTGCACGCCTGCGGCCTGCACGCGCAAGGTGTTCCTGACAATCCAGCGTACGGGTTAAATGCGCAATGGTGATCCTGGCAGCCGTCCTCCTCTCCATATGCCTGCTCATCAGAGAAGCGCAGTCCTTGACTGCAGAAATCGACCGCTCGGCATGGACTGCAACAGCCGACTCGTTTCAAGCCGGGAACGAACCTTCCAATGTGCTTGACAGCAACACCGCGACATTCTGGCATTCGCGCTACGATCCCACCCTCGACGCACTCCCAAATTGGATCCAAATGGACATGAACGCCACCTACAATATCCACACCATAGTCTACACGCCACGCCAAGATCGGCCCAACGGTCGCATCGGTAGCCACAGAATCGAGGTCAGCGTAGATGGCACGATTTGGGGGAATCCGGTCGCGCAAGGGACATGGGCGAACGATAATCTGGTCAAGACCGTACAGTTCACGACGAAGCCTGCCCGGTATGTGCGAATTACGGCGTTGAGCGAGGCACAAAATACGGGCAAGCAGTGGTCGTCTTGTGCGGAGATCAGGGTTTTCCACGAAGTGGGATACATATCGCGGACAACCTGGAATATATCGGCGGACAGCCAGGAGACTGTGAGCGAGAACAGTCCGGCAACAAATGCGGTCGATGGCGTTGCGGGAACGAGGTGGCATACAAAGTACAGCGGAACCGTGGCGCCGCTTCCGCATTGGTTTCAAATTGACGCTGGAGCCCAGGTCAGTGTTTTGGGGTTGAGCTGGCTTCCGAGGTTGAATCAGGCAAATGGGAGGATCGGCAATTACAGTGTCGAAGCGAGCAATGATTCGACAACTTGGACGCAGGTATCAGCTGGACAATGGCCAGATACTCCGGACGAGAAGACGGCTTCCTTTAGTGTGCGAGCTCAGTACTTCAAGCTGAACTCCTTCACCGAGGCTGGGAATCGCGGACCTTGGACGACGGCTGCGGAAATAAATCTTTTGGGTGGATCTGGATCGGCACCCTACACTCCTCCTCCCGCGAGTAAAGGCATTTGGACGAGCACGATAAATCTGCCGCTTGTCGCTGCCTCCGCGGCAATGTTGCCGAATGGCAAAGTTCTTCTTTGGTCGGCATACGCACGCGACAACTATGGCGGTTCGAGAGGGTACACGCAGACCGCTATTTTCGATCCTGCGACGGGAGGAGCGAGTTCGCGCACCGTTACCAACACGCAGCATGACATGTTTTGTCCTGGAATCTCTCTCGACTTCGATGGCCGCGTCATTGTCACCGGAGGAAGTAATGCCGCCAAAACGAGTATATACGACCCTTCCTCAGATGCCTGGATCCCCGCCCCGGATATGAAAGTTGCACGTGGCTATCAATCAACAACTACTTGCACTGACGGCAGAATTTTCAATATGGGGGGAAGTTGGAGCGGACCCGTTGGAGGCAAGAATGGTGAAATATACACTCCAAGTACCAACTCGTGGTCTCTCGTGCAGAATGCCTTGGTAGCGCCTATGCTCACTGCAGATAAGCGGGGCGCGTACCGTGCAGACAATCATCCATGGTTGTTTGCATGGAAAGGCAACACTGTGTTCCAGGCGGGACCTTCGAAAAAGATGAACTGGTACGATCCTAAGGGTGATGGCAGTACAACCGGTGCCGGACTTCGAGGCGATGATGGCGACTCAATGAATGGCATTGCTGTCATGTATGATGCGCCGGCTGGGAAGATTCTTACAGCAGGAGGAGCAGCAAATTACGAGTACGACAACGCCCGATCGAATGCGTACATCATAACAATCGGAACGCCACAGACTAATCCGTCAGTCACCAAGCTGCCAAACATGGCGTACGCTCGGGGGTTCGCGAACGGCGTCGCTCTTCCTGATGGCACAATCTTCGTGACTGGTGGCCAAGTCACAGTCATACCGTTCAATGATGCGACAGCGCAATTGACACCCGAGTTGTTCGACCCGACAACCAACAAATGGACGCAACTGAATCCTATGAGTGTCCCGCGAACATATCATTCTGTTGCGCTGCTTCTGCCCGATGCCACGGTATTCCAGAGCGGGGGTGGACTGTGTGGAACTTGCAGCACGAACCATTTGGACGCCCAGATCTTTGTTCCGCCGTATTTATTGAATAGTGATGGGACGCGCCGAACACGCCCACAGATCATAACAGTTGCCTCGACTGTAAAGCTGGGCGACACGCTCGTCATCACCACGAATAACCCAGTGACGAGGTTTTCGCTCATTCGGATCGGAAGCGCCACGCATACTGTCAATACCGATCAGCGGCGGATTCCACTCACACCTTCAGCCCTCGGAACGACGTACACTGTTACGATCCCAAGCGACCCAGGAGTGGCGTTGCCGGGGTATTGGTACCTTTTCGCGATCAATTCGGCTGGGACTCCGAGCGTGGCAAAAACCATCAAGGTTACGCCGTGATTCCCCAAATGAATCCCTTTGTAATGACGACATAATGAAGAAACGACTCAAAGTAGATAATTCATAATCCTAGTGTCCAAAACAGATGCTCCTTAGTTTCCGAGGCGCATAACCGATAGAGTCTGCTGCAATCTCTCCGTGATATGTGGACCTTGAAATAAGAAACAGTACGACCAAGAATTCCCGTCAGGTACACGCAGAATTCCGCCTTCATCTTTGAGATATTCGATGGTCAACTCGCTCAGCTTGTGCATCTTGTGGTTAGTCATCCACTCTATTATCGAACGCCAATTGCCTCCGGAGATCAGATCCACTGAACAAAATAGAAGCTCGCGGAGTTGATCTTTGTGTCGTGAGAGGATTTCAATCAGGTGCAGTTCCTCGGCAGGGGCATTATTCAATCCGAATGCCCTCAGGTGAGGAAAGTGTAGTGTAGCAAGCGATCCCACAATCCTGGTTCTCCGTGGAAGGTCCGGATGTGCAAGACTGAGGAAGGAGATTCTCAACAAAGTGAGGTGGGGCATGTTTCGTAGGGTCCGGCAGAGCGCATTCTCGCTGTTAACTTCCTCTGGGATTTCTTGGGCCAGATAAGAACAGCCGCAGGGGATTTCTCCGACGTCCAGGGATAGGCGGAGTTGACGTATATGGTGTAGCTGCTTGTACTGCTTCTTTAGGAGATGAACGCACACGCTGAAAGAGCCTCTAAGATTACTTTCTTGGTGGAGATGGGTAGGAAACGCTTGGAGTTCGAGAGATTCCAGCCGCGATCGAATGCTGCTTGCGGCTCCTAACAGAATCTGATAAAGCCGGTTGGCCAATATCGTGTACATTTCCACTCGTATAACTGAGGATGGCGTCCTGATTTCGTTCTTCGTTTCCGTTTGAGGTGTCGGGGATTCTGATGGTTCCTCTATACTATAGTAAGACCGAAATGGTGCAGCGAAAGGCGTAATAATTACGACTCCACTGAGATTGGGTAGACGCGAGAGTATCTTGTTTAGCCCTAGCTTGATAATGTACTCAACATTCTCTTCGAGCGATACGGTCTCATTGTACACTGGGCCGAGGCTGACTGGATGCAAACGATCGTGTGAAAAGTAGATGCGTTTGACTGCTTTTCGGAACTCCTCGTGCTGGCTAATGGCGTAAAATCGGTCCAAGCTCTCAAGAGAAAAGTCGACAAAGACGGTGTGAAAGGCGGCTTGGGTGAAATTGTAGAGTGTCTTGAAGTAGAGGGCGCGACATGTAAGGCGGAGTCCATATAGGCCATAGAGATTGCTGCAGTAGGTACCCGCGCTGTCGTCTACAAGGTAGGGCGCAATCTCGCTTATCACGTCAGTCGGTAATTGAGGAAGAGTGAGGACTGCCATGGCTCGGTCGGCGATTCTTGCTGGAAGAAACTGGTGAAAATAGCTAGCGACAAATACTAGACGGACAGGCCAAATGATGTGAAGGGTTGGGGTGTGTTGGAAGATGGAGGTTGTTTTTTCAAACCAGGTGTGTCAGGACATCAGGCAACAACTTTTGGCTACCTGCATTGAAAGCTGACGCGGCCTCTGGCATTTGGAAGTTGATGAAGTGTATTAGCACGATTTTGAATCCATTCGTTGGCGCTCAGGTGAGCAGGATGAACGATTGTCTTGCTGTGGGCTGTCGTGAAGGAGCGTTGGTTAGACGTGCAGGTGTGACCGGACTGTGTGAGGGAATCGCCTCTAACCAAATACGGACTAGCGTCAAACATACTGCGCTGCACCCACAGTGCCACCTGGGTAGTCTACCACTATACCCCAACGTTGTGAAGGTCGAAGGTGTCTAATCATCACTATGCGTGTAAAGCTATACGAGGAATTAAATTGGAATCCATGATCGGTCCTTGAGGTCGACACTTAATGTGGAAATGAAGTTATTGCGAACTGGTCGCTCTCAGTTCTCATATGAATGTCAAGGGAGGAGCCCCAGGGCTGTATATCTCTGCCAAAAACTTCCTACAAATATGAATCCAAAAACTTCCAGGGTTTCCAAGGCTTATAAAAACCCAATTTTTAGCTTCCAAAAATCGACTTTACGATATGTACCTAATTACTATCAAACCACACTCTACGCCTCCGGCTGACCCGGCCTGTCCAACATCTAAGGATCGACGTGTAGGATGAACGCAATGGTCGAGTGTCAACTTTGCACAGAAATGACGGTATCGCCTCGATTTTATTTTAATTACTAGGGCGGGCGTTGCCGAGGGTACGGTGATCAGAGAACGCAGCAGGAAGCTTTCTATCCTGAAAGGAGCGGACGTTAGGGTGAGTGGCGGCAGGACCGTAATGGGCGCTTCTATTGGTCGGGTAGTTAGAGATGATGGAGGACTTGATTTGCTGAGCGGCACTGTTTGCAGTACGATTGCAGTTTCATGTGGAGGTGCGTGCCGAAAACAAGCATTCGCAAGGTACATAGATTCGGCCCTGCAAGTTCGGGGTGATGGCTGCTTGATCAACACGTAATAAGTAGCCAGAATAACGAATGGTAACCCAAAACATGGCGTGATTATGTGGGAACTCATTCGCAGGCCTATCAAGACATTCTTGACTATGATATAGAAATTCGAAGCGAGGAGGTTTTTTCCTCGGGTACTGCGAAACCCGCCATGGTCCGTGCGCATGCGGTCGTACCCTTGGGAAAGCGCCCAATGCATCAGACCACTCCCGCTACACCTCAATCCTACTCCTATACATACTAGTATGTCGCTCTGATTACAATGCAGCAAGCACCCCGACATACTAGACCCTCCGCTCCTCCAAAGCTTGTGTCTATCCCGCTCCTCGCCGTAAGAACGCTTGGCAATGCAAGCTTCCCCGCCCCTACAGCCATTATCGGCAGCGCAATCGCGACTCCCGACGTCATTCGCCATGGCTAATCTGCGTTGGTGTTCCTGCAGCGCAGCACACTATGGCTGAACGAGGAAGCTCAGTAAATAATGTCCTACGATGTGCGTTCCTGTGACGATGAAGATACGGCCGGGGTTGTGCCGGCGTGACCGGGTTTGCGCGTCTGCTTGATGCAGGTATAAGTACTGTGTTTACCCGTGATGGAGTCGCACGCGTTATTCGACTCTGAAAGTATCGCGGCAGCTTCAGTTGCCTGTTCCGAGCATGGGTATCTTGAAGATAAAGTTCGCGGCGGCTATTGGGGCACTGGGTGGGGTGATTAACGCTCAGTTTCCTCCGGCGCCCACGGGTGTGTCTGTGCTGGAGTCGCAGATTGAAGACGGAATTCGGATTTCATACAAAGAGGTGCGTTGATCCAGCCATTTCTCTAAAAGGTCGAGCTGATTCGTCTTAGAGCGATCTTTGCGAAACCACAGAAGGCGTCCGAAGCTACTCTGGCTACGTACGTCTTCCTGCGAACTCTCTCGATGACCTAGGCGTACGGAACCAGACCTACGAGATTAATACCTTCTTTTGGTTCTTCGAATCAAGAAAAGACCCCGAGAATGCGCCACTTTCCATTTGGATGAATGGCGGCCCAGGAAGTTCCAGCATGCTGGGGTTGTTGAGAGAAAACGGGCCTTGTTTCGTGCATTCCGATTCTAACTCAACCTACCTGAATGAATGGTCGTGGAACAACGAAGGTGAGATACTTGCGCCAGGTGATTTCTGCACACTGCTAATTTTGCGCAAGTCAACATGCTCTATCTCGACCAGCCTGTCCAAGTCGGCCTCTCCTACGACACGTTGACCAACGTCACCGTCTCTTCTTTCACAGGCTCAGAGGGAGTCGAAGTAGCTGACTTCGGTAACGGCAGCATCCCGGAGCAGAACAACACCTTCTATGTCGGGACCTACGGCAGCCAGAACCGGAACATGACTACTCAAGGTACGGAAAACTCCGCAAGAGCACTCTGGCACTTTTCCCAAGTCTGGTTTCAAGAGTTTCCTGGCTACAAGCCCAACGATAATCGCATCTCCATTGCTACGGAGTCGTATGGCGGCCGTTATGGACCGGCTTTTGCAGCGTACTTCCAAGAGCAGAACGAGAGAATCGAGAATGGAACATGGGACGAAAACGGACAGACACACATTTTGCATCTCGATACCTTGCTCATCATCAACGGCTGCGTCGACCGCCTCGTCCAGTGGCCGGGCTATCCCATGATGGCGTACAACAACACCTACGACATCAAAGCGTACAACGAGTCGCGCTACGAGGAGGTGATTGACAAGCTGTATGCCGATGATGGATGCCTCGCTCAGATTGAAGAATGCCGAGAGCTCAGTCTAGCCTACGATCCGACAAACCAAGGCTTCAACACTTCTGTCAATAGCGTTTGTCAAGCCGCAGAGACGTACTGCACGGAGAACATTCGCGATCCCTACTTTGATTCGGACGTCAACTACTACGACATCTCGTCTCCCGGTGCTGCATCCTTCCCTCCACCCTGGTATGGGGGTTATCTCAACCAGCCACATGTGCAGCAGAGCCTTGGTGTACCGCTCAACTGGACACAATCCAACTCTGCTGTCGCTCAGGCATTCCGGGGAATTGGCGATTATCCGCGTCCGGGCTGGAAAGAAGACCTTGCTTATCTCCTTGAGGAAGGCATCAAGGTTACCCTGGTGTACGGCGACAGAGACTACGCTTGCAACTGGTACGGAGGCGAAATGCTCTCCCTCGCTATCAATTACACTGGCAGCGAGAACTTCAAAGACGCGGGGTATTCGCCGGTGTACGTGAATGATACCTACACGGGTGGTCAAGTACGACAGTACGGCAACCTTTCCTTCACTCGCGTCTACGAAGCAGGACACGAGGTACCTGCCTACCAGCCTGAGACAGCCTACAAGATCTTCATGCGGGCCCTTTTCAACCTTGATATTGCCACTGGCAACATTTCTACCACCTCTTACTCAGAATATGCTACTGGTGGTCCCGCAGATGTCTACAACATCACCAACGAGGGAGTCCGGTATCCAGGCAGCCAGTGCTACGTGCTGGACAAGGACCAATGCACCGAGGAGCAATGGCAGAGTGTAGAGGACGGTACGGCCTTGGTGAGGAATTGGATTGTAGTGGATGCGAACACCTCTTACTTGTTTCCCGACCTTGTGAACGGGACGGGTAATGGTACCGGCAATGGGAATGGAACGTCGCCGTCTGACACTGGGACGCCGACGCCTTCGTTTGGGCCGAGTGCGACGGAAAGTGGTGGAGGGGCGCCGGCAACTAGCACGGGCGCTGCGAACGGAAGGAGTGCTGGCGGTATTATGAATGTTTGGGGGTTTGATGGGGGTGTTGTGGGAAATGTGGTGGTGTGGATGGCGCTGGGGAGCCTAATGGTCATTTTGTAAGACTAGAGGAGACATGATGCAATGAAACCAACACTAGTAACCCAGTACTATCACATCAATTGATAGCCCTCCTCACAGCGTCAGTGCAGTACTGGGCTTGCGTCATGAGACGAGACTACTGCACGTGATTTCGTGACGCGTCTGTGCACGTGCGGCGACGCCAAAAGCTCGGCAAGAGATACCACACACCAACATTCCCACCACCGTTCGCAATGAAGTGGGCCTCCGAAGATACTGGTAATGCTCTTGCGGAATCGTTGCTGCCGGGCAAACCCTCGAGCCGCTAGAGCCGGCCGCGAACAGGGTCAGACAAAGCGTGCGCCGCGAACGTGATCGCCTCGGATGCAAACCTGCGGCGCAGCAATGGATTCACCCAGTATGTTCAAGGGTTTCTTTGTCAGGATATGTAAATTCAGGCAGCCTATTCTATCACACTGCAGTTTACTCCACACTAACATCCCACAGGCTTCCCCTTTGCGCCTTCCAGACCTGCCCATCGAGCACGTTTAGCACATTGCCTCCTAGTTCAGTCCGCCCGCCACGATTCGGACGGGCGACTTGAGACGAGAGCGCTGGTTGGCCTACGATCTGTGCGCGCTGCGATTCTTGTGTCGGGGGCTGAACGAGCTTAAGGTGAATCTGATCCTGCCACACCCGGAAGCGCTTGTGGAAATCTCCGCGAACCAGGAGTTTGCCAGTGCGGTGACGGGTCTGAACTTTGAGCCTGGAGGATCAGCAGCCGGGCGAGTCTTCGGACGCATGTGAGGACGAGCAGAATGAACGGATTTACGTAGACCGTGGCGTCGGAGCCAGCCTTCTCACGACAGCTATGCGTAACCTCCCTAACTTAAAAGTGGTCAAGATCAAGCCCATCAACTGGGTACGCAAACAACTCTGTGGCTCGAGCTTTAATCAACCATCAACTGACTATACCGCAGTACCCTGCCATTCAGCGCCTCCCCGACTCCGGCTCACCTCATGCGGCGGGCTCGACCACTCAAGCCGCCGCCATCGTCATGTCGGCGGTTATCGTGTCTGGCACAAAGCTAGATAAGTTCCTCTTCACCAGGCACTTCGGCGACGGCATATGCCATGTCAGCGCACTCGACATGCCTCCCCACCATCGTAGCTCGTTCGACAATTGAAGGAGCTGGATCTCCCCGCCCTAGCAGGAAATATTTGTGTCGTGCTAACGTTCTGTCAGCAACGGCTAACCTTGTCCACTCCAAGTACGATACTCGCAGACCCTTGCGCGCTTTATCTCATCGCCCTCGGGCTCGCTTGTGTCTCTTTCGATTCATTTCGATTTTTGTAAACTTACCTCAAATGTTGCAAATGATCTGTTATCTTTGACGTTCCCTCGGCTCGTCACCTTCCGCTTGGAAGTGGCGTGGCTATGGGGTAAAGCTTCGGTCGGACTTCGAAATTTTCTCTCAAGTAACACAACTGAAGCATTTACATCTCGCCTACATCAAAATGAAGGACTGCTCGTGGTTTTCAATTGTAATGGCGCTTCGAGACCGCTGTTCGGCGCTGACGATATTGGAGCTCTTGTATCTCGTTGAGTAGTGTCCCAATTCCTATGAGAGAAAGTACATGAGAGTAAATGTCGGCGGCGTACCCATTCTAATTATCTGCGCTGAACACAATATCGCCGACAGACTGGTCCAATCGACGACATCAATGTTCTTGACAGAGAGCAGTCCTGCAGGACCTTTCAATCGTTACGAGCTGTTCTGCGACGATTCAGAGTACTGAGGCTCCGAGACGGATTCTGACTGAGCGTAGAAATCGGAAACTTTAGACGGCGGTCTGTAGAAGGATGAATCCGGGCGCGTAGCCGCTTCCGCAGACCCTCAGATTGGATGCTGGATAGCCACATGGAACGTGACACTGCATTTACTCCTTCAATATGCGGTAATAATACTCTGTAGTCACGTGACTGACGTCAGAGGTGGTGTATATGGGAGGCACTACCTGGGTGCACGGACTATAGAGAAAACAGACTCTCGCCCGCTCTCTTTCCTACACACTTCACTCTGAACACACTTCGGCAGATAGCAATACAGTTTGTTTGTCCGGATATCTGCCTGCCTGCCTACATACTCCCTATGTCCTTTGCAAGGAAAGCCATGGCAATTGATGGAGCGGTTAATCATGGATGCGTTGTACGAAACGCTCGAGTCGTCATTTCTGATCTAGATCTCGAGACCGTACGATCTATGACTTATAACATTGGGCAAACTAGTGGGTGTGCATAGAGCCAATCAGGAGCGCGCCGAGGATGGCCGGCTGCGACTCCTCACGAGTCAGGTTCCGCTTTTGTTCTTTGTTCCCAAAACTGACGGCAACAGATCCGAAAGTAAAAAAAAAATCGCTTCCTACTGCCGCGTTTGCTCTTACTTACTTTGTTGTTTTGTCGCCGGCATTCTCCAGCAGCCAGTTCTCCGGTGTTTTTGCTTCCCGGAAGGGTTCTGGATTCTTTGACCCGTAATCGCCAATGTATCAGTGGCGCCGCCCATCGAACGCACTTCAACCCTAGACAGACAAAGGCAACAAAGTAATTACGTTTTGGCAAAGGAAACAACGACGTGACCGGCAGTATTGGTGCCTGTGCTCAAACAAACGAGGGTGCCACCAATGAGTCGTAGGCGATTCTTCACTTAGAGCTAGCACATGACAGCTAAATTGACAGGTAACGGTTGCCGCCAATAACACCATTCCACGGAAAACCCCAAGAGGACGGTTGGAAGACCATTTTTCGCCTTGGAAATTCGGCGACCTGATCATTTCTTTCGAGCTTTCGAGCTAATTAGCTCACTTCTCCGTCTCACCACACCTTAAGGCTGTCTATGCCCACTTCTCCGGGAATTGTGTGATTGATGCCTCCTAGGGGTCTGGGGTCCGCGGTGATAAGTTCATGTAGCTGCTTTTTAGACACCGGTCTGTGTCCTTAGTCCGCATGTGCTAGAGCGATCTTCTGTGCATGCTTCAATTTCCGGGTCTCAACATTCCTTGGCAGCGCGCCTCGCGGGTACGAACTCATTGTCCTTGGGATATCCCTGCTGCAATCTGCAATCCTCCAACACCATGTGGCTTACTTTTGGCAGATCTAATGTTGCTGTGCCTGATACGAACTCGGCCCTAACCGCCCCATCAAGAACCCAATATCCACTTTCATATCGCGATCTGCTGGGCCTCAAATGCACAGTATTGCTAGAGAACATAGATTTAGTAGCATATCAAGTCTTTGTCAATGTCCAAAGTGAAAAGGCGCCTTTTCTCTGGTCACCGAGTGAGAGACAACCCCAAGATAGTCTCAATCACGACTCTGTTGCTCACATGAACAAACTTGAATTACCTCCGACGCCTCGCAGCGCATCAACAGCTTCTGAGACACCGGTGCGTATGGGATCACCTCTCAGCCCAGTACGCCTAAGTCTCTCAGCTTTCATCCACTAGACTAACGTGCGGTCAGTCACGTACCGATGATGTAGCTATCGTAGGCATGTCTTGTCGCACGGCCGGCGGGAATAACAACCTCGAGAAGTTGTGGCAGTTTCTCCTGGAGAAGCAAAACGCTTCGAGTGAAGTACCTGCGAAGCGATGGGAACCCTGGCTCCGCCGAGATCCACGGAACGCGAAGGTCATCGAGAAGATCAACCGGAGAGGCTACTTTATCAACGACCTAGAGAACTTTGACGCAGCTTTCTTTGGTATCTCACCAAAAGAGGCTGAACTCATGGATCCTCACCAGCGGCTTGCCCTTGAGCTCTCATGGGAGGCACTCGAGAATTCTGGTATCGACCCTAGAACGCTAGCAGGCTCGGACACGGCTGTCTTCATGGGTGTTGATTCGGACGACTACTCTAGGCTCATAATGGAGGACCTACCAAATGTCGAAGCTTGGTCAGGCATCGGCACCGCATATCACGGCATTCCCAACAGAATATCATACCATCTTGACCTCATGGGACCCAGCACCGCAGTTGACGCGGCATGTGCCTCTTCTTTGGTTGCCATCCACCTTGCTCGTCAAGCTATAGTAACTAGCGAATCTACTGTCGCTCTGTGTGGTGGGGTCAACGTTATGTGCGCACCTGGGCTTACGCACATGCTCGACAAAGCTGGCGCTCTTTCCCCAGACGGCCTCTGCCTATCCTTCGACGACGACGCTCACGGCTATGCAAGAGGCGAAGGGGGTGCTATCATTGTGCTAAAAAAGCTGGCAAGCGCTATGACCGACAACGACAACATCTTAGCAGTTCTCAAAGGCAGTGCGTCAGCTCAAGATGGCAAGACAAACGGCATCATGGCGCCAAACGCGAAGGCTCAAGAACTAGTAGCTCGACAAGCCCTGCGACAAGCTGGCGACATTGATCCGCTGACAATCGGTTATGTCGAAGCTCATGCGACTTCAACCTCGCTCGGTGACCCAACTGAGGTCTCTGCAATCGCCAAAGTCTACGGTGTCGGACGTTCCAAAGATGCGCCTTGCGCTATCGGTTCAATCAAGCCTAACGTTGGCCACCTTGAAGCCGCCGCTGGAGCCATTGGATTCGTGAAGGCGGTCCTCGCTGTCAACAAGGGTGAGCTCGCCCCCCAGACGCTGCTGAAGAAGCTTAATACGCGTATCGATTGGGAGAATTCAGGCCTCAATGTGGTCCGAACCCATACACCGTGGCCGAAAACGTCAACACTTCGACGAGCGGCAACCTGTTCATACGGCTATGGCGGGAGTGTGTCGCATACCATCATTGAACAAACACCCCCGGCATACACAACAGCGCGATCATTCAAGAAGATGGATGCAGATGAAGAGAGCGGAGACGCCGCGACTCTAATTCTCTCATCTTTTCAGGAGAAACGACTTGCCAGCCAAGCCACTTTCCTCGCAGACTGGCTGGCTGCTGAAGGTAGGCATGAGAACCTCAAGGCCATCACTAGCACGCTCGCGCAACGACGTGCGGCGCATGACTACAGGGTTTCTTTCGTGGTCGCGACCCACGGTGAAGCTATCAAGGCCTTGCATGACTTTGCTGATGGCTCTCTGGGCCAATGGGCCACTAGCAACCGCATCTTAGGAAGCACCCTCAGGAAAGATGTAGTTTGGGTTTTCTCTGGCCACGGCGCACAATGGCCTGATATGGGGAAGCGACTACTTGGGGATCGTGCTTTTTACGAAGTGGTCGCCAGCTTGGAACAGACCATACAGGAAGAGGCCAACTTCTCACCACTTTCGGCATTGAAGCATGGCGATATTGGCGATTCAGACCGGATACAGGTGCTCACGTATCTCGTCCAGGTTGGGTTGACTGTTTTGCTCAAGTCCAAAGGCATCCAGCCGCATGCCGTTATCGGTCATTCCGTCGGCGAAATTGCTGCTTCGGTGGCAGCAGGATGCCTTACTCCCGAACAAGGAGCACTTGTGGTCTCTCGGCGAGCTAAACTTTATGCCCAGGTCAAGGGCCAGGGTGGGATGGCTTTTGTACACCTGCCCTTCCAACAGGTAGCCGATGAGCTTGGTAAGCGGCGTGATATTGTCGCCGCCATCAACTCTTCGCCTTCGTCCTGCGTCATCAGCGGAGAGACGGCGGCCCTTGAAAAGTATATGACTACTCTTCATACTCGTGGAATCAGAATTTTTCGCGTAAAGACCGACATTGCCTTTCACTCTCCAATGCTCGAAAGGCTTGTAGACCCCTTTGCGTGCATCCTTTCAGGAGTGCTCAGCCCTCGTCCGGCCAGCATCCCGATCTACTCTAGCTCTGCCCCCGACCCGCGCGCCGACGGCCTGCGCAATACCGACTACTGGATCCGCAACATGATCGATCCCGTCCGGCTCAAAGACGCGGTAGAAGTCGCGAGCGTCGATGGATACCGCATCTTCCTCGAAGTATCCACACATCCCATCGTCTCCCACTCCATTGCCGAAACACTCGCGGCTCAAGGCTTGGAAGATTCGGCTACCTTTGGCGTCATGAAGAGAAACGAACCCGCGGAAAGAAGCATTCTGCACGCTGTAGCTCAGTTGCATACGCTTGGCGCTGCTGTCGATTTCAAGAAACAGCTGGGTACCGATCACTGGGCAACGTCTGTGCCTGGAACACCATGGGTGCAAAAGCCTTACTGGAAGGAGGTCGAGACGGGATGCACGCTTTCAACTCAGCAGCATGATGTTGACAAGCACACCCTTCTGGGGCAATGTCTTGATGTTTCTGACGCTAATACTCGGATTTACACAACGATTCTGGACGACAAAACCAAGCCGTATCCCTTGGTCCATCCGTTGGGCGGGACCGAGATTATACCCGCAGCTGTATACTGCAACACATTCAGCCAAGCCACCGGTGCGACCATCTTGAATGAGCTTCAGCTCCGTGTTCCTACGGCAATGACAGCAGACCAGCGAGAAATTCAGATCATTGTGCAAGACGACACAGCTCGGCTCTCCTCACGACTAAAGACCTTGCCAGCTTCTTCACACGAGCCGCAACACTTATGGATTGACCATAGCTCCTGTAAGTGGATCAAGCAGGGCATGTCTGCTTTCCGGAAGAAGTTCGACATTAAAAGCATCAAGAAGCGCATCGGCACCGTGCTGCCCAATGGCTTTGCGTGGGAGTTTCTCCAGAAGATCGGCGTCTCCGGCATTGCCTTTCCCTGGGCTGTCCTAGAACACTATGGAAATAATAAAGAAATGATCGTCAAGATGGACATGGATCCCAATAGTGGAAGCATGAACTGGGACTCGCAGTCTTGGGCTCCGTTCCTCGATGCCGCGACTTCAGTCGGCTCATCAATTTTCTTCAGCGACCCCAAAATGCGTATTGTCTCTGGCATTGACCAAGTGCAGTTTGTCTCAGACAGGAGTCCGCCAAAGCTCGGCTACCTATACATTCAAGACGCGAATGACGACAAGAGTCTTGCGGCCGACATCAGCGTGCTCGACCAGGAAGGCGAACTGTTGGCTAAGCTTCAGTCAATGAGGTTCTCTGATGTCGGGGTTGTCTCCGATCGGACAACGGGCGTAGATGCGCTTGTTCATCGCTTGGCATGGGTAGTTCCAGCGTTCACGGAAGATCCTCTATCACTGGATAATGTCCTCCTCGTCAGTGACGATGTGGGGCTTGTGCAAACTTACACGAACGACTTGAGGCCATACACCCGTACGCTGGAGCACGTCTCATCGGTCAACGCCTTCGAGGGTGCAGTTCTGCATTTCATAAACCAGCAGCCCGCAGTTGTCATCTACCTGCCTGGCCATGTCCAATCTTCAGACCAGGTACCCGAAAAAGCGCACGCCTTCACATGGGAAGCCACCAGAATTCTCATCATCATGGCCACTCGCGATGTCCCTGCGAAACTTTTCGTCATTACCGAGAATGTCCAGAAGGGTATGTCGCCGACTGCTTGGGCCCAATCACCCCTGCATGGTTTCGCACGCATCGCGGCACAGGAACACCCGGAACTTTGGGGTGGTTTGATTGATAACGAGGGCTCACATGCTCCTCTACTCGCTCTAAAGTACGTTCAGGAGCAGGATTTGGTACGCATCCAAGACGGACTTCCGCGCGTCGCTCGCTTGAGACCGTTCACGAATCATCAGCGACATGAGGTGGGGTCGCCGAAGACGCTTCTGCCCAAGCTCCATGGCACGTATATTGTGACTGGCGGCTTTGGAGGTATTGGTCTGGAAATCCTGGGCTTCCTCGTGCTTAAGGGTGCTCGTCGGATCGTCGTCGCTTCTCGTCGCCGTCTCCCGCCACGCAGCACTTGGTCGCAAGCCACTGGTCAACAAAAGCTCATCGTCGACAAGATTCAGGAGCTTGAGATGAAAGGAGCGAGCATTCATGGCATCGCTCTCGACATTGGGACTCCCGGTGCGCACATTCATATCAAAGAAGCCCTCGATCGGCTGTGCCTTCCGCCCGTTCTCGGCGTCATTCACGCCGCCGGCATCAAAGAGGACGCACTACTCAAGGACACTGCTGCAGACTCCTTCGCACGCGTCTTCAGCCCCAAAGTCGCCGGAACGCTGACTCTCCATCGAGCCTTCCCACCCAACACTCTGGACTTTTTCATTCTATTTTCCTCAATCGGCCAGCTCGTCGGCACAGCAGGGCAAGCACCGTACGGTGCCGCAAACGCCTTCCTCGATGTCATCGCCACCCATCGCAGACAGCAGGGTGACAACGCAATCGCGTTTCAATGGACGGCCTGGCGAAACATGGGGCTCGTCGCGGGCGATCCCGAGTTCCTGAACGTCGAGCTGAGCAGCAAAGGGATCACGGATATCACTCGGGACGAAGGGTTTCAGGCTTGGGAACATATATCGGATTACGATACGGATCACGCCGTGGTAACGCGGGCTCGTGTTCTCGATGCAAACGAACTCATTCCCTTCCCTCTCGTGGCTGAAATCGCGCCTCGTCGTCCGCCTACTTCCTCTACATCTACTTCTCCAAGTGACTCCACATCCGTGGCTTCGAAGCCGAAATCAGGACCGGAACTCAAGGAATATATCACCGCGCAAGTTAAGCAATGTCTCAGCACGGTGCTGCACTTGGACGTCGAGGACATCGATACGAGGGCGGTGGTGGCGGATTTGGGCGTCGATAGCGTGATGATGGGTGCCCTGAGGTGGGAGATGCAGAAGGTATTAGGGTTGAAGGTTCCGCCGACTTTGGTGTGGAAGGCGGGGACTGTGGTGGTGTTGGTCGATTGGGCTTATGAGAAGGTTGCGGAGGGGGTGTAGGGTCAGTGGAGATGGGGTTAGCAACATGTGAGTAGATCTCGGAGGATGAAGCGAGGGTGGTTGGATATGTGTATGTTGGGTAGGGGTGCTTTTTCGATCGTTGGTCGCTCGTTAGCTTGTGTTCTTGGGTTGTTTCTGTGTTTGTGTCGCACCTTAGTTTTTCCATGGTTTATCTTTCTTTTTGTGTTGATTGCAACTGTTGAAACTTAATTTTTGGATGGCGCGGTTGTCACTCTTTGGTCTATGAGAACATTTAATTGAATCGTAGCTACTTAGAAGAGACGTTGTGAATGATAAAGCTGTGACCAAATGGCAAATATGACACTGTGAGAATTGCATATTTTCGTTTATTCTACTGTGGTATAGTAGAGGGCCCATTGCCCAATGAGGTATTAGGTTATTGCGACTGTGTTGATTGTTGACTAGGGGTTTTCTGTTATGCGAGAGGGGGTCGCGACGCTGAAAAGCTATGCTGATGCACCTGAGGACGATTTTGAATGATTTTTAGTACTAACCCCTTAACGCCCCAAGCACAACCTCACATAACTCTGCCGCCTCCGCCTCACTCTGCTGCTCACCCGCATACTACGCCCTCTTCTCGCTCTGCAGCGGAACTAGGATCTCAATATCGGTGACTTTCGGCATGCGCCGGAACGCTTCTGGGCTCGTGCGCTTCAAGTTCTGCCTCGTTCCTCGCATGAACATGTTCGTCGCGCACACCGTCGTCGTTCCGACAGGCCTCTAATCTACCCTGCTTCAGGTCGTTGTAGTGCTTGACGCTGAGTTGTTTCCGCTCGATACCAACTTTGCGCACGTGTCTCCCGTAGCCCTTCTCGCGCGAGAGAATAGTCTTCAAGGCCTGTAAGCCTGCGGTAGTGATGTCTATTAAAAGCACCGCGATGACGGCGTCGATGAACGTGGGTTCGTTCAAGGCGAGGAACCGGCGGGATGTGAGACGGAACCCGGATAGGCGGGTGAAGTGGGTCTAGGTGCGGTCGCGTATCTGCAAATGATGTGGGTGAGGATCCCGTGGTCGTGTCGAAGAGCCCTTGGGGGAAGTATTCGAGCGGCGGTATGATTGGGGGTTAATGCGGAATGTGGATGGTAGAGGTATTCTTGTGGTCGATGGGCGTAGGGAAGCGTGAATAGAGGATGTTGTGTAGGATAGGGTGTACCCGTAGTTCGGATGACGTATGCGGATTGGACCTTTGGAACATCCTTGCTCACGGATCTTTCTCATGTTCACAGTGGGAAAATACGATTTAACGGATTATAGTTTTGTATTGCTGGGAGCACTGAGTACCGTTGCAGATCGTCATGTTGACAGGGCACGAAATCGAATTTCTCCCTCCTTTACACGCAGCTGTACAACTGCAACTTGTGCTTTAGGTAGCGGCGGAAGTGCGCAGAACTAGAAAATCTATTATCCACGGATAAAATGAGCCAAGCAGCACTGGTTGATGGCTCGTCTTTACACTGAACGGCGATTTGGAAGTATCGCGCCGTATTCCTAGGAACTGCCACAAATTCCCAACATCGAGTAAAGGTGACAGACAATTCAACAATCCCATGCACGTAGAATGAACGAGCAAATGCAATGCTGGTGCTGCCATATTCTGCCTTGATGCTGTTTGCTGTCGCTAGCGCTGCGCCCTCAATTCCCCAAGCCTCCCCAGCCCCAGCGCAAAGTACCAAAACCCAAACCCTCAACTACAACGCTGCCACCACCAAACTTTCACCTGCTACCGAAAGTCCACCTCACTCCTCGCCGAGCCTAACTTTCTCCGCACCCAATATATTGCCCCCGCCCGGCAAGTACCCTACTTCCGAGCACTACCCCGCAGCCTTCCAACCTTGTCTCTTAGCCATGCTCACCAGCCCCGGGGCACGTTCTCTTCAAAGCACTGACATCCGCCTCGCTAGCGCCCCGTTTCGTCACACGCGTCGGCTCGATGCGCGAATGTGGGGTAAATCCGGGGGATCGCCGCAGGGATGCGAACGTTATAGATGAAATGCTCCGGGGCCGCCTTGTTAACGTCGGCGAGTGGTACCTGGATGGAACCGAGGCTGCGATGTGTTCGGCGCATGTGAAGCAATTGTTTTGATGGAACCTTGGAATGGGAGAGGAGGTGGCGAGCATGCGGGAGGTGATTCGGGTTGGGAGAGGGCGAGGATGGTAATGGGAAGCGGAGCGAGGCGACGGATGAGGAAGCTGTTACGTTATGGGGATGGCCTGGGAGGGAGGGCGTTGGAGTATAAAAGGGCGATGTGCGGCCTGTTGGTGAGGGCATCCAGCTCTTCGTCTGCTCGATCTAGTACAAAGCTTCCGACTCTTCAGCACCGTCACCATCATGCGTTTCACCTCGATCATCGCTTTGTTCGCCGCCGGCGCTGTCGCGGTCGACATTTCTGGTGCTCCTGCTTGCGCTGTGAGTCTAGCCATCTCAACTGCCCCTCCATCATTGCGGCTCTTCCTCTCCCATGCTGCGCTCACATGTCGTGTTGGAATGCGCAACTTCTCGCTGACACTGCTCCATACAGCAAACCTGCCTCACCGACAACCAAGGCGTGTCCGCCTGCGACCCTGATGCCACCGAGTACACCTGCTTCTGCGCCGACACCAATTACTACAACGCCGTTCAGAGCTGCGTCCTTGCTGGTTGCAGCTTTGGCGATGCCATTGGTAGGTTCTTCTTTGTCGTGGGTCGTTCAAGGCGCATCATGTGCTGACAGTGCGGCAGCTACCTTGAACTGGTATAATACTGTTTGCGCGTAAGGGCCATGATGAATGTCGCATTGGGCTGCACTCGAGAGACGGTTCAAGATAATGCGCTTGGAGGAAGACATGATTGATGCTGTGAAGGATAGGGTTGTAGACAGCAGAGCGATGAAAAACGAAATGTGCATTTAAATTCGAGAGTAACAGACCTGAATACGATGCGTGAAACTGAAAACAATCCCATGCACCATGTGTATCCCTCAGCGTGGGGTTCGGTGTTGATGCGTGGGTGGAAAATTACCACCTAGTGTTTCGTAAAAGTCGTCAGCCAAAGATCTGCGCCAGCTCGGGTCGTCGGGTTCGTCGGCCGAGAGTTTCGGTCCGGGTCGTCGCGCAGCAAAACATTATATAGTCCCGTCTCCCGCGCGCTCGAAGTTTAAAGCGACCGCACGTTAAAATGTCGAAAATTGAGTATTGCCGTTGAAACAGACCACGAACACCGTCACCAGCGCTATCGCCCCTGGACGTAGTGATGCTCGACCATAGAACTCCGCGCCCAGTCAATGCTGCTCGCAACGCCTCTCGATCGTAAAATGCATCCCGAACGCCCCAAGAGAGCATAACCAACCGGAAGATCCAGCTAGGTTTTCTCCTTCGCGACTTCTTTCGTTGTCTTCACCAGCAAAGCTTTGTCCGCATCGCTCATATTGTCCACCTTTTCCACTAGCAACTTTCGCAGGAAAGTATTTTCTCTCTTCAGTCCTTCAAGCTCTGCCTCCAACTTCTTGTTCTTCTCCACCGCATCTCGGCTCTGTTCAAGCATCTGCGCTTCGCGCTGCTTCTTTTTTTGCCGAAATCGAGCCGAAGCAGCTTGGTTGCGCTTCCGCTTGTCCTCCTCGGCGTCGGCAACTACCGGATCATCGCTCGGCGCCGACGACGCGGTGCTGTCGGGGTAGGGCGCGAATGCATTCGGGTTGTAATGCGGCTGGAGTGGTGATATGGGCGTCAGGTCATCCAGACGTGTGGCTCCGTTCTGGTACGGGGCAGGATACGCCTGGCCGTTCATGGGCATTTCGATCGAAAAATGCGTGCCTTTGGATTATCGACATTAGCGGAACGTTCACATCGGAATGGAAATGGGTTCGGTCGAATCGCACGACAGCGTCCGGAACCACGGCAATGCGTCGCGCGTCGAAGGGGCTCGCGAGGTGCACTCCACGACTCAGAACGACCACACATGGACTCGTGGGGTGCATGAAGAACTCATCGTGGGGGGATGCATTATGTGTCGTCTGGTGTTGGTCCAGGTCGATGGGGGTCACGTGGGATTGCGTGCAAACTAGTGCGATGACGACATGGCACCCCTCGCACCCCGGATTCGCGATTCGCGCGATGGAGGGTGGCATCGACCTTGGAGCCTCCGGGGCAGCATAAGACGGAAAGATAAGAGAAGGGGATATCTTGACAGAGATGGACGAGATGAAAAAAAAAAAAAGAAAGAAAGCAGAGTACCCACCTGCGAATGCTTCCCCGCTCACCGGCACTGTGTGCGACGGGAAGCCAAAGCCGGCGCTCACGACGAGCTCGTCAACCGGGGACAGGGTCGGCTGCACATGCGGATGATGATAGTGATCCTGGCCGTGATACCATTCTGGGTCCATCATGTCGGATTCGGCCAGCGGTGCCAGGGGCGCGAAGTCATCAAGTCCAGACAAACTCAGACTTGCAGACGCGGCGGTGAATGTCGGCGCTCCAGTTCGCGGCGAATGGAAGGTTGACATTACTCTCCATCAGCAACGGCGCGTACATGCGACAGGCGGCGGGCAGCGGTGTGGACAGTTGCGGTGTTGGTGGTGATGATGGTATGATGGGGTCGTCTGCGAGCTGCTACGAGGTGGTGAGGATAGGCGGCATGGGCGATGCGGCAGCTGCCCTATAAGAACGGCGCCCATATCGCGACGAAATCTCTGTCCGTAGCCATCCCCACCCACGCAGCCTTGCACCATTCCACCCTCTGCTGCAGCCACCAAGTGGACCTTGCCATCATCTCATATCGCGCTATCGAGCGCGGCCCTTTATAACTCTGGCGCTGCGATCCTGGCGCCTTTTCGCAGTTTGCAGGTCTTTTATTTTATTTGGAGTTTAATTTCCTGGAGTCTTTGTTTCTATGTGGTTCACCTGTCTCAGTGTTCCTTACTACCATGCAGCCACGCCGCCCCCACGTACACCTCCGTGTCGTACGTAAAACGCAGAAGGGGGACTGCCTGTTCTGAGAGTGGAGCGGAGCATCAGCAAATGCAAATGCCGCGTCGCGCGTCGTCGGTATCGTAGGTTCATGCACACATCACATCTCCCACGTCCCGTTCTTCGCCGCCGTCACCACCGTCGCCGCGACGCAACAACATGACAGTGTGGTGAGCTGCACGCCAGATCGCATGACATATTTCCTATTCGGGCGACAGCATCTCCGCCGATTGCAGCGGCAACCTTGAATGTCTACAAAGCACGCCGGACGAGCGGTTTGGCTCATCACTCTGTTCACGGTAACACAGAATGCTACTATGGCCTGAATGCTCGTTCTCGTGAAACCCATGCTCGACTTCGATCCGGTGTGCTGTGGACACAGGGTATGTGATGCAGTGGGCCGGAGTGCGTAACTCTGCCCCACGGCTGCTAATGTGCTGCAATACATACGTAGCTTCGATTGGCGTTGAGTGGTTCAGGCATGAGTAAAGAGTTGCAAATAAGGCGCAATCCGTGGGTTGAGTCCGGTATGGGCGGGTCACGGTCGCCACTGCCTCCGATGGCAGGGATCTGACAGCACGCCATACCAAAGCCACGCTCAGCGACTGTCCGCGAGGCCATGCCGTGTAGACGTCCACCAGCACTGCATCGTTACTATATTGAAATCAGCTGCATTACCTCGCCTGGCATACCGTACATCATCTCCATGACGTCAGTGTCCATCTGGTGTTTGTCGTTCTGTTGAACAGGCGGTTCTCATCTCCTCCACTTTCACCCCCCCTGAAGGACACAGGGGCTAAGGATGCACAAGCATATGGCAACGGTGAAGAGGTCAAACGGCGAGGGGCAATGCAGGCGCATGATGGAGCCGTGGGGATTTGCTAACTACTAACTGATGCAGGAGCCCTAGGGATTGACCACCTCTTGCCGCGTACGATACCTCCCCATTCTACCCCAGAGCACTTGCTCTCCGAACCATACCCGCTCCTACGCAACGCACATAAAACAATGGAACCTTAATTGCGCGCACCGCAATGGTCGACCGAACCGTTATCGCTTTGCTTTTCAACAAGAAGCTTATCGAGTATGATTCGACTATGATTAAGGAGAACCTCGTCCACACTCTCCTTCCATTCGAACGATGGTAGCTGTTCAATCGTCCCTATGAGGGGACCTAGCGTGCGTCTCTGATAATCCCAATCTCTTCATCACTCAAAGTGAGAATGTTTTCAGGGCTTTCTTGGGTTCGTCGAACTCGTCCCAAGGAAAGTGAGTGTCGGTGTCGGTCATTGTCGAAAATGGGAACGGGGGATTGCTCAAGTCTGGTCGATGTCTGTCCACTGAGGGTTGGCAGCTCGTGGCATTATACACCTGAAGGTGCTGCGCATTTTGCTAAAGACAGAGCAGGTGAGTTACTCCTACGGCTTGCTGAAAAGAAGCAAGCCTAGCATTGTGCAGGCAAACTCTGTGTCCCCGTCACGGCACCGACCTACACAAGTTTTCATGTCTCAAACAATGCAACTACACAAAAGACTGTCTAACGTACCGCAATTCGACTCGGACGCTTCAAAAGGATCTTCGAGAATCCTTCCAGCCTATCCAAACCAAACCACATCTCCATCATACCCGCAGTGTATTACAACCACGCAATGGACATTCCAACACACTACACCACTCTGGGGCTCGCCCCGACTGCGCCGGACGCAGTTATTCGCGCCGCTTATCGAGCTCTCTCGCTCATTCATCACCCCGACAAGACGTTACATCTTCCCGCTTCAGAGCGAGCCAAGCACGCTGCAATCTTTCGCGCCGTCCAGGAAGCCTACGACGTCCTCGGCAGCTCCTCAAAGGCTGCCTACGACATTGAGCTCGCGCGCCATGGGAACCGTGTTGACGAAACCCGATCTACTTTCCACCGAGCCACGACTTCACGAACACGAACACGAACACGCTCATCCTCGATTCGACTATCGACTCCTGAGGAGAAGCGCACGATGAAGGCGAAGGTGGAACAAAACCTGGCATACATTCGCGAACAACGAGCTAAGAGCGACGCTCAGGATGCAGACATGGACATTGCGGGCTTGAAGAGCATGTATAAGATTTGGTCAGACCTTGTCAATGAGCACAAAAATGATCAGGCTATGCAAGTTTACTGCGCTTCTCAGCTCGAAGCTTATGAGACGAAGATTGCCCAGCGCGAAAAGGAACATGCAGCCTGGCTCAAGAACATGTCTAAGCCCAAAAACTCCCCTGAGACGCTTTCGTCGAAGACATCATCTACGTCTGCACCTGGCGCGCCTCATCGACCCGCAGCACCGCGATTCACGAACGCGGCGCCCAACAATCCTACCCCTCCATCAATCCTCTGCCAGCGCGCAGACGAACGCAAGCGCGCCGAAGCGCAACGCATGGAGCAGCTCAACAACCGCGCCCAAGCCCGCGCCGAAGACAAAGCCCGCAAAGATGCTGCCAAACAAGCCCATCTCGACGCAAAGGCCGCCGCCATCCGCGCCGAGAAGGAGAAGCAGAAACACAAGGCTGATGAACAGGCTAGGCAGGCTGCTGAGTGCATCGCGAATGCTAGGGCTAAGGTTTATGTTGCTCCCAAGGGCAATGCGGGTGACAGTACACTTCCGAGCGCACAGGCGCAAGATGGTGAACGTGTATACAAATCTGCCGCCAAGAAGCTTTGCGGGAAGTGCGGTGCTGAACATCCTTCCTTTGCGGAGTGGCGCAAGTGTAATCTGCGGGGTACATCCGACCAGCAGGCTAAGGTCGAAAACGAGGAGGTTGATGAAGGTGTATTCTTCCATGTCGTCTGAAGTCATCTCGTTGCGGTCCTTTGCGCATGTTGTTACCACCCTTCACGTTTGTCTCTATAATAATATCAACATCTTTGTTATAGTAACCACACTGCATAGTAACGTCCATCCCTACGTGCCGAGAATCTCGCCGTGCCGAGAAGAACCTACAATTTTGGCATCTTGAATCTCTCCCACATGAGTTTAAACAGTCCTGCTCAGTGCAATACCGAACTAGACGCGCTTGTTTCTACCAGCTACTCTATGTTTAGAAAAATACATGATGTTGGCGATGCTGTCGATCGTTTCGGTTCTAGCATCTAGCTCTGCTTCAGCTTTGCACCCTTGCTCCACGCCCGGTACAAATCCATCTCCGAGTTTCGGAACATTCAGACGATAGTTCTATCAAAATCAAGCTCTATCCGAAGCTTGTAGATCCTTAGCCCTACGAAACTTGGCGCTCCGAGTTTCTCCGGAGACGGAGGCTCACTCCGCGTCTTGGCATAACGGCTTCGGGAGCTGACGTGGTACTGTATTGTATTTTACGCTATGCAAGGAAGATCCCGTGTGTGGCGTTTTTCGAGAAGCTTCGCTAAAAATCACGTGCGTGCTAAATTTAGCCGTCACATGCGAGCACCCATTTTGACCAACTGTGTCCAGAAGTGCCGCTTGCCGTCTCTTCCATCACCATAGTCGCCATTATGGATCAAGCCAGTCGGGTGCTCGCGCAAGCCCTCCGTACAGACGAACCTAAAACGTTCGATGCCCTCGCAAGACTAGGCAACGTCCCTCTTTCAACCCTCCATCATCGCGCCCGTGGAAGGGAGTCAAAAGAGGCAAAGGCCCAGCGCCAACAATATCTCACCCCAGAAGAAGAGAGAGCTGTTGTTAACTTCTTACTACTAAACTCTAGTCTCGGCCACCCTGTACGAATAAAGTATATACCGTGCCTAGCCTTTACCATCGCTTCTCAGCGGTCCACGAACAAGCCAACTAAACCTCCGGGCAAAAACTGGGCCAAGGCCTTCGAGAGACGCCACCCTGAACTTAAAGCGAGAAGAGTCCGAGCGGTTGACTCGAAACGCCACGAGAATAATATATACGACAAGATCGTGGAGTAGTTCCAGGTGATCGAACGGGTCTTGCAGGATCCAGCCATCCTACCTAAGAACGTATATAACATGGACAAGACTGGGGTCATGCTGAGCATGCTTGGCTCCGTTAAAGTTCTCGTCGGGAAGAACGACCTGCGAGACTATAGAGGTGCAGGCGTAAAACGGACAATGGTAACTGCTATTAGTTAGAACTCTAAATTAAGAATAAGTGTAATAATTCTTTCTACGAGGAGATATACAACTACTTTATTGCGGAGCGAGGAACGAGCGTAGCAATATACAATCGGTCTCGCTGAACAGAATATCCCTGTCGCATCCCTGTCGATTTCCTCTTTAGGCGATTTTTGCTTATGTTATAAGAAATTCGCATAAACTTCGGCAGGCAATATAAGCCAATTAGCAGCGCT
>MU005597.1:530127-541380 GCA_010405425.1 Lentithecium fluviatile CBS 122367 | reverse complement strand
ACTAGAACAGATATTAAAAAACGGATAGCGGTACCTTTATTCTTAGTCTATTCTTAAACTATTCTACTAAAAAATCTCTAATTTTTTTTCTAACCTTATACCTGAATTCTCTATTCAAAGCCTCTCTTCTAATTTTAACTTTATAACCTGCCTCGCTTTAAAAAATAATTCGCTCTCTCTTAAAGTTAGTATAATATCTAGTTTATAGGTTTATTACTTTATTACCTTAAGAAGAAAGTAGTAGTTACTATAAGATAAGAGAATAAGTAATTAAAACCTTTATAAATATAGAGGCGGCTTTTACGCTATTAAAGATTAAAGTAAAGAGCTAGGCTTAAAGGGATTTCTCTATCTTCTTCTTCTTCTTTTTCTTTATTCTAATTAATATAACGGCTAAGGCCTTCCCTAATTCTAGCGTTAAGATAGCCCTAGCTAACTACGTCTTAGTGCTTCTAGTAGTAACAGCCTGCTACTATAAAGAGGTTTACGTAGAACAACTAATAAGAATAAGGCGCGTAGATCCTTTAGATGCTTAGCTAGTAACACATACTTCTTTCTTACTATAAAAATAAAGAACTAAAGATATAAGTAGCGCTATTCTTACGTAAAGAAAGGCTTCTTTATATAGTAAACATTTCTCTTCTACTTAAGAGAATACGTAAGGCTAACCTAGTACTATCTAAGCTAGTCTACGCTACTATACGTACTAACACTAAGGTGTTTTTCCTACTATAGCTTCTAAAGGCTATGCACTTAGCCCTAAATCCTAGCGCTTAGCGTTTATTAACTACTAGAGGTTTATACCGTCTAGTATATACGTTATAGAGCGGGCTTATACAGGGCTACTAGCTCGCGTAGGTATAACTAGTATAGAAAAGCTAGTCTGCTTTACTGCTCCTATAAGCATAGCTATATAGGAACTTTAACTTAATCTAGTAAGGCATAGCAGTAGGGGTAAAAAGGATATTTACTAGCTACTAGGTAGTATACTATAGACGTATAAATGCCTAGAGCTAAAGGCGCAAACAGCGCAGACAATAAAAGGTAGAAGAAAGAAATATAAGCTATACTATAGCTCTACTTAGAACGTAAAAGGCCCCTATTCTAGTATATTACTTATAATAAAGAATTAGGATTTTTATAATACTGCATCCTACGCTAAATAGCCCCTTAAATAAGAAGCGCCTCTTAAGTGTCTAGGCCTAAGGCATAGAGCTTCTATTAAGTTAGTTACTAAGATAGAAGTTATGCGCCTAGGTTACATCTACGGACTCTAGATAGAGATAGAGAGCTAAGAATAGTCGCTCCTAACTATTAGTCTTTGCCTAGACCGCTTAAATTAAGTTAGTAGCAGAGTTATCTTTCTATATTTTAAACATGTTAAACACTATACCTACTAGGAAATTAAAGGGGATAGCGTTTTAGGCTATAATAACCTTAAGGGTAGCCTAGTTAGCAGTAACCTTTAGGCCTTATAGGGCGGTGCTAGGTTACGCGTAGTTAAGGCTAGCTGTTAAAGAGAAGGTAAGGTTAGCTAGAATAGTAGATACCTAGTTGCGTGTTACCTCTTCTACGCTTTTAATTATAGTTATAGCGCCTCTCTTAATAGAGAAGTAGGAAAACTTAGTAAAATAGTATCTAGCTACTATAAAGTAGGCTTCTACTTTAGCTCTAACCTGCCTACTAGTAACGTTAGCGAGTAGTTAGTACTTCTTAAAAAAGGCCTACTACTTACTTAGCAGGTCCGCTAGGGCTAGCGCAAGAGTAGAGACGTTAGAGCCCTTTATATTAGTAAGCAGCGTCTGCACGCTAGCGCTATTAGTTTAGCGCAGCTAGTTAAACGCGCAGGCGCTATATAGTAACGCTATTCCTAGAAACGCGTAGATAGCTAGAGCGACGAGGATCTATAGTATATAGTTAGAAGATCTAGCTAGGGCTAGTATTCTTAAAAGGGAAAGGAGGTACTATATAGTAGTATGCATAGTGTATAGCACGTAGTAAAGAGCCTGTAGGAAGAGAGGGAGAGGGTAAACATAGTAATATATAAGGGAGCTTAGATAAGAGAGTGCAGTGCTAGGAGGTCTATAGTGCTCGTCTTAAAAAGTAAGTAAGAAACCTACTTTATATGCTACTCTACTATATAGCGCCGCTAATAATAAGAGGGATAGTATAGTAGCCTTATATTACCTCTAAGCGCTAGGTAAGAGCTTAAGCGTAGTTGCTAACGCTACCTATAGGCGGCGTAGGTTTTAGTGTAAGTTGCTAGCGCTCCTTCTAGTAGTAAAGGACCCTTTAAATGTTTATTTATAGTAATATAGTGCTAAAGGAGGCTTAGCTGCACTATAGATACTACTACTAAGGCGTATAGCGTATGCGCCTATAGAGGACACCTTATAGAGAGCTCTAAATAGTATAGCTAGGACTAAGTGTAGGTAGGCGTCTACTTAGGTATATAGATAGTAAGTTTATTACGCTACTTATCCCGCTATAGGTCTTTAACCTATTTAACCTATCTAACGCTATGCCTACTATACCTTTAAAAGTAATAACCTCTAGTACTTAAAATTACCTCTATATACCCGCAGCCTTATACTAACGCGTTAGACTAGAAATATAACTTACAGCTAGTCTGTATAGCTATTCTTCTAGTAAGCTAATAGCTATTATAGGTGTTCTTTATTATAGCGTTATTACTAGTGTATAGATATAGCAGCTCCTACACTATTAGAGCTAGCATTTTTAGGCTATGCACGCTAGTTTAATCTATACGTTCTTTTATAGCGTATAAGACTCTTATACTAACTATATTATTAGTTAAATACGTAGGATCTGCTGCCTAAGCTATCTTAGTCTAGAACCCTATAGAGCTATACTCCTTTCTTATTAGCTACCTTGCCTCTCTATAAGCCTCCTACCTATATTATAACTAGCCTGTCTATACGCTAACTTAACTAACCTATTATAGCTTAGCGCCTTCCTTTATTACGGCCGCCTGCTATACTACGTTTAGCTATAATATCTAGTAAATTACCCCGCCTAAGAGCTAGCGTATACGCGTGCTTTAGTGCCCTCCTTATTTTATAGCCGCTATTTTTATCCTATTTAACCTTAGCACCTTTAGTATCTAGCTGCTAGAGGCAGGCGCTATAAGAGCTACGTACGTAAGTAAGATATTATCCTCTAAAGACTAGGAGTAATAGATGCACGCAGGATTTACCGCGCTTAGGCTAGGGCTTAGTCTTTAACTTATCTACTTTAGCCTGTTTACTGTAGTTAGTACCTAGTTTCTTATTATTAGTTATTACTAGGCTAGGCTGCGTCTACGCTACCTAGCCCGCCCTTAGGCGAGCTAAACTTAGCTACTCTAGATAGTAAACGTGGCTACTACAGCTATCTTAGTATAACGCCCTAAAGCCCTTATAGCCTCTACTAACTTCTTACTAGGCGCGAGCTATTTACTATATTATAGAGTATAGTAGCTTTAGTAAATATAAGAGCTACCTTTAGTAGTATAAGTAGCCCTTCTAGACCTTAGATATACTCTCTATAATAGGTAGAAGGAACGTTCTACTCTTAGTTAATTATACTAATATGCTATTAGGTATTTTTCTTACCTTTACTAGAATATACCTAGGATGCTACTTACCGCAGGCGTTTTAGGGCTAGTTACTAGATAAGCGCGCCCTTTATAATAAAAAAAAGAGCTTGCTACTATAGTATTCTAAGGTAACCTTTACCTGCGGAGACTACTTAAATATAAACTTAGTATAGAGGCTTAAAAGGACTAGTGCAGGTGTAAAGGTAATAGATCTGTATGCTTACTACTATTAGAAGTAGTAGTAAAGGGCTACGCGATAACTACTACAGCCTATAGCGCGTGTAGAAATAAAGAGTATAGTAAGAATATTCTTATTTACATCTACTATTAGTAATAAAATATATATAAGTAGAGGTAATACGGCGTAAAAGTAGTAGTAAAAGAGTAGTAAAAAGGTAGTAAAGCGAGAAGACCTTATAACTACGCTATACTACGCTATACTATAAGTAGTCTAGCCTTATCTTTAGTAACCTATTAACACTTATAAACTCTATTATAATATTCTCTTACCTACTTAGGTTAGCTTTAGCCTTCTCGCCCTAATAAGCTATACTAGAGTAGCTAGGTGCGCTATACGTAGCGCTAGAAGTAGGTAAAAGTATACTTACTATATCCTTACCTCTATAATACCTTTCTAGGTACTGTTCCGCCTTCTTTAGTCTATACGCCGCCTTCTGTCTATACGCCGCCTCCTATCTATAGGCCGCCTCCTATCTATAGGCCGCCTCCTATCTATAGGCCGCCTTCTATCTATACGCTACCTTCTATCTATACGCCGCCTCCTGTCTGTACGCCGCCTCCTAGTTATACATGCTAGGTCCCTTACACCTTCTTACTAGCCTCTCTTGCCTATTAGTGCCTACTTCTTATCTACCCTCTTATATACCTCTACGTGTTCGCTACTATTCTACTACAGCGCTCTTTCCCTCTTATACTATAGCTATAGAAGCGCTAGAACCCTCTATAAATAATAATGCTGCCCCTAGATAATTCTACGTATAGTCTAGGTCTAATTTATACGTGCTAAAGGTAGCTTCTAGTAAAGAGTAGAAGTACTAGCATCTGCCTACGTATAAATTAAGGCGCATATATATTATAGAAAATAGTATATAAATTCTAACACTGCAGCAGCTAATAGCATAAGTAATAGAGTTCTACCTTAATAACGTAATAATAGGGAAGTAGTACCTAATATAAATATACTCTATTAAGGGTAAGCGTGTCTCGCTCTACTAAAAGCAGTAGAATAAGGATAAGTAGAGGTAGTACTTTATAAATTACGCGTATAAGGTCTGTAACTTACTAAAGGGTTATAGGTCGCTATACTATTACTACTATGCCTATCTAAACGCTACTTAGAAGACCTAGCCCTATACGCGCTAGCTAATTAGGTAGCATCCTCTCCCCCTACTTACCACCTGCGCCCTTCTTACCTTATTTTATATACGCTACTATGCTCTAGCGCTGCTACCTTCTCTCTATAATAGCTCTAAGACGCGTCTAGTAGACTAACGCTTCTTTAAATAAGCTATACTAGCTAGCTCTCTGCATAAGAGTACTCTTAGTTCTATACATTCTTTATTTACGTTCCTCTTCTGCCTTACTAGCATAACCTCTACTCTAGTTAACCTACCTTATTACCTTCTTCTTTAACTCTTGCGTTCTTTTTCTTCTACTCCCTTTTCTCTATTATCTATAACAGGAACTAACTTTCGCCCCTTCTCTACCTCTACTATTTGCTATCTATTCTAACTCCGCCGCTATATTTAGATTATACGTAACTACCCTTCTAGCTGCTACGCTGTAGGTAACTATAGGGCTAACTACATCTTTATCTCCCTATATAGATCTAATATACGATATCTACCTATATAAGAATGTAGATTATAACGATTATATAGAGGTAGTATGCTAAGACGCTATAGATAGTTAGTACTACGCAACGCTAAAGGGGGAGCTTATAACCTTAGTATACTACACCTATCTAGAGTCTGCGGACTAGGTAGACGTTTATAAGATTAGTATATATAGTAGTATAAGTTAGGGTAATAACTTCTAACCCTATAGTATATAGGTTGCTAGAGACAATAGGTATGCAACTAGCACCTATCTAGAAGGAATAGAGGCGGTAGTATATACTAGTAGTGGTAATATAATTACTAGAAAACGCTAATTAATCCTAATAGTAGTAAGAGTTAAGTACTATTACCTAGATAGGAAAATGCGTTAGACACTAGACGGCCTACTCTTCTAATAGGCGGAAATACTAGTCTATTAATAACTAGAGTTGCAGAGAGGCGTATCTAATAATAAATAAAGAGCTTATAGTCCTTAAGTAGTAAATAAGAGATAGCTTAATACTATATACTATATAGTAGAAGATAGCTATAGGAGAGAAGAAGGCTTAGTTCTATATATCTTATTTTACTCTATTAACGTCTAGAAGGCTTCTCTCTATTTATCTACAGAATATGTAGAAGGCTACGTAAGAAATTCTTATAATTTATTATTATAATATAAAGAAACTCTTCTTTTATATTTTAAAATATAATTACACTAAGCCTATACTAATTACCTAATTAGAAAATAGCCCTCTAAGCTCTTAATATTACCCTTAAAATAAGCTTTCTATATTACCTATTTAGGTATAGTACTCCTAAAAATCTATACTTATAGGCTTAAGAACTATAGGTTAGGCCTTAAAAAAAGCTAGCCTATAAGAAACACTACTCTTAACTCTTATAACAACTTATTAAGATAACTACTAACAGCTTTACTACTATAATTTTCCTTAGGTATTACATTTATAGGCCTTACTAGAAATCTATTACTATAACTAAGCTAAGCGTACGTACCTTTACCCCTCTACTACCTAAAGTAATAACAACCTAGTTTCTACTTAATATAGATAGTGTAAAAAGGCTACTACTACTACCTATAATAGACCTACTTCTTAATCTATCCCCTTTATTATCCCCGCCCTCGTTATTCGCGCTAACCTAACTTAAAAATATTAGTTATAGGCTTCTTACGCGAGAAGTACGTAACGTACTACTAACTTTACTCCTACTTCTTACTTCTTTATAACTACCTTATTCCTCCTCCCTGCCGCCTTATTCCTTCTCCCTGCCGCCTTATTTCTTCTCCTTACCACCTTATTCCTCCTCCTTGCCGCCTTAATCGCGCGTAAACTCTACTATTAGCTTATCTAACTCGTTAAGGCTCTTATTTTAGATCTAGTCTAGCATTTTTAGTTTTAGCGGCTGTCCCTACTTCTATACTAGCTAGAAACCCTTAGCCCTAACGCTTAGCCTCCCTATAACCTAGTACTCTTTTCCCTTATTAAGGCTATAGATAAACATGCCCTGCGCCCTATATATAAAGATAAGCTAAGACGTACTCTATAGTAGCCTCTCTCTGCGACTACCCTCTCTTGCTATCTACTACTGCGTATACTAAAGGACTTAGTAAAGAGTATAGGGCATTAACTAGAATAAAAGCTCTACCTTATCTAGGTAGGCGTAGATAGCTAAAAACTATATTATTCTCTACTTTAAGCCTTAGCTGCGACTTGTCTTTATTACCGTAATTAATCTAGTATTTAAAGAATAAGAGAGAATCTAGTGCGTTAGGCAGATAAGATATAGGAATTTATTAAGCTACTAGTCTACCCTTTTATAGCTAAGCTACTACCTAATTAGCTTAATACTCTTCTATAAGACTACTTAATACAGCTTATTCTTCTAGCCTAGCTACTCTTTCTTATCCTAAAGGAAGAGAAAGTTAAGTAGGTCTGCTACCCTCTTAAACCGTATCTTATTCCCTATAATAAAGTAAGGTGGGCTAACACGTATATCTACTAGAAATATTACCTTTATATCTTAGTAGTAGTACTTTACCTCTCTATTACGCTGTATTACCTCTAGCGTAAGCTCTAGGCCGCGTTAGTTTACTTACAGCATCGCCTTCTATAGGTCTAAGTTAAACTACTTAAGGTTAAGAGCGTATAGGTACTTAAGCTACTTACCTAGTAGCCCTAGGTTACGGCTAATACTATACTAATTATACTAGGCCTCTACTTAGTTAAAGTAAATATAGACGTTCTAGAGGTTCTTAACAGCCCGCTACTGCTGCTTATACTCCTTATATATTATTAAGTTCCTAATAAGTATATTATTACTATATAGTAGCGCTAGCCGCTACATTACCTAGTTAAACTTAGGTAAGAACTAGCTAATACTACATTACTCTATAGTCTCTTATATTCTAAGGCCCTCTTTAACTATAACCTTATGCCCGCGGGTTTACTTCTAGTAATTCTTATATAGTAGTAATTTCTACTAGAGTAGATTACTACTATAGTAGAATTAAAGCGCCTATAGCGCTACTACTATAACTATAGTCTTAGGTAATAAATACGTTCTTACTATATACGTAAGAGTATGCTTAAAAAGTAGATAATACTTATTAATCTAGGCGTATAGAAAGCTAAGGAGCTCCTGCGTTAGAATAATATAGTATAGAAGTAGAGAGTTAACGTTATTAATTAAGTTATTATATAGGTTCTATTAGCACTATTACTTACGTAATTTCTTTATTATTATAAGAGAGATGTAGTGTTTCTTCCTTACTCTATATAACTTCTAGTAGTTATTAAGTAGATTAGCATACGCTTACTTCTTACTATAAAGGTATAAAAACTTATAGACTACCTTAGAAAATAAAATACCCTCGCCTTCTTACTAGAGTAACTAGATATACCTAGGGTCTAGTATAAGGTTCTTAAGCGATTTATTATTAAAGACGTACGTCTTAGACGTGTTAAATAGCGTCTTAATTAACTTATAAAACTAGAAGTAGACTAAGCTATTTACACTCTTCTTTCTATTTAGCGACGTAAATAGCGTCTAGCTTATTATATCTTATATGCTAGCCTAAACGTACGTAGTGCGTTAAGTGCTACCCTTTACTTAGCTACTATTAGCGCGAAGGACCTTATAGGTTTATATATACGCCTTAAGGTAATACCTCTACTATAAGAATACCTTAGCCTTATAGGCGTTTAGGATGCGCTTATATAGCAGAGCGCTATTCTCTAAAGTAACCTACTTACTAAGGTTAATAAAGGTATAGTCCTTATTATAGAACTGTAGATTAGCTACCTTAGACTAAGACGCTTTCTAGCGCCTATACGCTAACGTTAGGCTAGTATCTATATACTCTAGCTTAGTGTTCTTTATATTTATAAAAAGGGTCGCGCTCTTAAATTAACTAAAGCCTAGGTTTTTTATAATGCTTTTAAGGATACAGCTTTAGAGTAGGTTAAGATGCTAATACTATAGCGTATATTATAGAAGCTACTCCCTTATAGACGCCTTCTATAAAAGGCCCTTAGTAAATAGCGTAGTTAAGTCTAGGTTAGTAACGTATATAGAGGTAGAATAATACTATAAGAGGTTTAAGCACCTAATTATCTTCTAAAGCGTAGGGCTTAGAACTGTATCGTACTAGAGCTGCTAGTCTTATATACTTAAGTAGGTAGTGTACTTATATGCACTATCTATATAAAGCGTAGAGAAGAAGATGTATAGAAAAAGCGATTCTATACTAATAGTAGAGCTAAAGCAGTAATACGGGATTTAATATAGTAAAATATGCTTTTTAGCTACATCTCTATAATAATTATAGGTAGGCACTTTTAAGCTAAAATACACATTGCTGCTAATATTTAGGAATAGGTAAGATCTAGAAAACTAATTAATTCTCTAGTAAGTAACGCCTAGGCTAAAAGAAAAGCAGTAGATGCTATTAATATTAAACGTTATCTTAGTAGTATAGTTCTTATTACTATAAAAGTAATACTACGCTAGGTATAAACTTTAAGGTAGGCCCTTATTATAGGTTCTAACGTTCTTAGGGAAGGCTACTATACTTATACCTTTAAAGGCGCTCTAGTAGTTAACGCTATATAGCTCTACTAGCTTTATTAACTTAGAGTTACTAAGAACGTTAGGGAGCGGCGTTCCTCTATTATAGTTCTTATAAAGAAGCGTAGCGATTTAGCTAAAAGAGAAGTATATAGAATATACGTTAGGGCGCTAATAATACTCTTAATGCAGCTAGTCTGCCTTACTATACTATTTATAGGTGTAGCCTTAGAAATACTAAAGCTGCTTTATAAGCCTAAAAGTAGTCTACTCTAATAGGTCTAGTAAGGTAGTAGGGGTCCTAGTAGCTACTTACCTTAGAGGCGCGGCTAGAGCTAGGGATTAAGTAGCATTTAAGCCTAAGGAGAAGGTAACGCTTAGAGACCTTAGTATAGAGCTGTTATATATTAATAGGCTTTCTAGTAGGCGCTAAATTTAAGATAGCAGGGTATTACTCTATACTAGAAATTAAGTGCTATATCTACTACTTTCCTAGCTCTAACACAGTAAGAAGAGAAGACTAGGCTAATTAGGTACTAATAATTACCCTCTAGCTTAGGTAAAAGCATTAGTATCGCATGCGCTTATAGTATCTATTACTTCTTCTATAGTAGATTTATTATCCTATAGAATTCCTTCTTTATGCGCTAAGCCTAATAGCTTATACGTACTTATATGCCCTCTAGCATCTTCTTACTAGATTACTATTAGAATTCCCGCAGCTTCTATATCTATTTCGCCTAATTACTATAAAATTACGCCTTTATATTCGTCTTACTCTGTAGTAGATACTAGCTTATCTACTTAGATCTACGCTATCTCTCTAGCTATCTCCGCCTATTTGCTAGCTAGCGGAGAAGAGGGGGTTAGTAGTAGAAGACTTACTTATAGATTTAGCAGCTTATTACTCTATTAGCTATTATTATCTTAAGAAATAGAAATATTAGCGCTTATTTAAAGATTAAGTTCTAGAGGGGTTTTAGTTAGTATATCTATAGAAAGTAGAGGTTTATAGATAATAAAGTTAGCTAGCCTCTAAGGCTAGCGTTCCTACTAATATTACTATTAATTACTAGCCTTCTTCGCGTCCGCTATAGCAGTAGTATTAGAATACTTTCTTAGCCTTCTACCTGCTCTTTTAGAGCTATTATAAGAAGATATAACTAGAGAGGAAAAATAAAAAGAGTTCCTAACGTATTAATAACTAGGTTTTAAAATAACCCTAACTTAGTTAGCGTAGAAGCTACGCTATATATAATATTACTTTTATTATAATTATAACGCTGCTTTTATTTTATAGCCTCTTTCTTCTTCTAGGACTAGATGCTAGGTAGTATAACTAGACTCTTGTATAGTTCTATATGCCTATAGGACTACCTCTCTATAAAATCTAGCGCGATTTTAAATTAACTCTAATTTAGCTAGCGTTCTTTTCTAAGCACTTTATAGTTACCCTATTAATACCTAGTCTATAATAGTCCCTCCTTAAACGCGACTAAGAAGGCTATCTTATCCTTTATCTTTAGACGTAAGATAGATATTAAGCTAATAAGACTAAACTTTAAGAAGAGACAGATATCTAATTTACTACTATTCTAGATCTTATAAGAGCGCTAATAAGTCTAAGCTAATACTAAGCTTACTAAGAGGAACGCTAACCTTATTATCCTCTTTTTAGAGAAGTTAGTTGCGCTACCTATATATATTAATTTATAACTCTAGTATATA
>MU005597.1:499389-529762 GCA_010405425.1 Lentithecium fluviatile CBS 122367 | reverse complement strand
TGTACGCTACCTTCTATTCGTACGCCGCCTCCTATCTATACGCCGCCTCCTAGTTATACGTGCTAGGTTCCTTACACCTTCTTACTAGCCTCTCTTACCTATTAGTGCCTACTTCTTATCTACCCTCTTATACACCTCTACGTATTCGCTACTATCCTACTACAGCGCTCTTCCCTTCTTATACTATAGCTATAGAAGTACTAGAACCCCCTATAAATAATAATACTGCCCCTAGATAATTCTGCGTATAGTCTAGGTCTAATTTATACATGCTAAAGGCAGCTTCTAGTAAAGAGTAGGAGTACTAGCATCTACCTACGTACAAATTAAGGCGTACGTATATTATAGAAAATAGTATATAAATTCTAACACTATAGTAGCTAATAGTATAGGTAATAAAGTTCTACTTTAATAACGTAATAATAGGAAAGCAGTACCTAATATAAATATACTCTATTAAGAGTAAGCGTGTCTCGCTCTACTAAAAGTAGTAAAATAAGAATAAGTAGAGGTAGTACTTTATAAATTACGCGTATAAGGTTTGTAACTTACTAAAAGGTTATAGGTTACTATACTATTACTACTATACCTACCTAGACGCTACTTAGAAGACCTAGCTCTATACGCGCTAGCTAATTAGGCGGCGTCCTCTTCTCCTGCTTACTGCCTATACTCTTCTTACCTTATTTTATATACGCTACTATACTCTAGTACTACTACCTTCTCTCTATAATAGCTCTAAGACGCGTTTAGTAGACTAACGCTTCTTTAAATAGGCTGTGCTAGCTAGCTCTCTATATAAGAGTACTCTTAGTTCTATACGTTCTTTATCCGCGTTTCTCTTCTACCTTACTAGTATAACCTCTACTCTAGTTAACCTACCTTATTACCCCCTTCTTTAACCCTTACGTTCTTTTTCTCCTACTTTCTTCTCTCTATTATCTGCAACAGGAACTAACTCCTACTCCTTCTCTACCTCTACTATTCGCTATCTATTCTAACTCTGCTGCTATATTTAGATTATATGTAACTACTCTTCTAGCTGCTACGCTATAGGCGACTATAGGGCTAACCGTATCTTTATCTCCCTACGCGGACCTAATATATAATATCTACCTATATAAGGATGTAAATTATAATAATTATATAGGGGTAGTATACTAAGACGCTATAGATAGTTAGTGCTGCGTAACGCTAGAGGGGGAGCTTATAACCTTAGTATACTACACCTATCTAGGGTTTGCAGACTAGGTAGACGTTTATAAGATTAGTATATACGGTAGTATAGGTTAGAGCGACGACTTCTAACCCTATAGTATATAGGTTGCTAGAGATAATAGGTGTGCGACTAGCACCTATCTAGGAGGAATAGGGGTGGTAGTATACACTAGCAGCGGTAATATAATTACTAGAAAACGCTAATTAATCCTAATAGTAGTAAGGGTTAAGTACTATTACCTAGATAGGAAAATACGTTAAACGCTAGACGCCTACTCTTCTAATAGGCGGAAATACTAGTCTATTAACGACTAGGATTATAGAGAGGCGTATCTAATAATAAATAGGGAGCTTATAGTCCTTAAGTAGCGAATAAGAGATAGCTTAATACTATATACTATATAGTAGAAGATAGCCGTAGAAGAGAAGAAGGCTTAGTTCTATATATCTTATTTTACTCTATTAACGTCTAGAAGGCTTCTCTCTATTTATCTATAGAATATGTAGAAGGCTACGTAAGAAATTCTTATAATTTATTATTATAATATAAAGGAACTCTTCTTTTATATTTTAAAATATAATTACACTAAGCCTAAACTATTACTAATTACCTAATTAGGAAATAGCCCTCTAAGCCCTTAATATTACCTTTAAAATAAGCTTTCTGTATTGCCTATTTAGGTATAGTGCTCCTAAAAATCTATACTTATAGGCTTAAGGACTATAGGTTAGGCCTTAAAAAAAGCTAGCCTATAAGAAATACTGCTCCTAACTCTTATAATAACTTATTAAGATAACTACTAACAGCTTTACCGCTATAATTTTTCTTAGGTATTACATTTATAAGCCTTGCTAGAAATTTATCGCTATAATTAAGCTAAGTGTACGTATCTTTACCCCCCTGCTACCTAAAGCGATAACAACCTAGTTTCTACTTAATATAGATAGTGTAAAAAGGCTACTGCTACTACCTATAATAGACCTGCTCCTTAATCTATCCTCTTTATTATTCCTGCCCTTGTTATTTGCGCTAACCTAACTTAAAAATATTAGTTATAGGCTTCTTACGCGAGGAGCACGTAACGTACTACTAACTTTACTCCTACTCCTTACTTCTTTATAACTACCTTATTCCTTCTTCCTGCCGCCTTATTCCTCCTTCCTACCGCCTTATTCCTTCTTCTTGCCGCCTTATTCCTCCTCCTCGCCGCCTTAATCGCGCGTAAACTCTACTATTAGCTTATTTAACTTATTAAGGCTCTTATTTTAGATCTAGTCTAGTATTTTTAGTTTTAGCGGCTGTCCCTACTTCTATACTAGCTAGAAACCCTTAGCCCTAACGCTTAGCCTCCCTATAACCTAGTGCTCTTTTCTCTTATTAAGGCTATAGATAAATATACCCTGCGCTCTATATATAAAGATAAGCTAAGACGTACCCTATAGCAGCCTCTCTCTATAACTACCCTCTCTTACTATCTGCTGCTGCGTATGCTAAAGAACTTAGTAAAGAGTATAGAGCATTAACTAGAATAGAAGCTCTACCTTATCTAGGTAGGCGTAGACAGCTAAAAACTATATTATTCTCTACTTTAAGCCTTAGCTGCGACTTATCTTTGTCGCTATAATTAATCTAGTATTTAAAGAATAGAGAAGAATCTAGTGCGTTAGGCGGATAAGATATAGAAATTTATTAAGCTACTAGTCTACCCTTCTATAGCTAAGCTGCTACCTAATTAGCTTAATACTCTTCTATAAGACTACTTAATATAGCTTATTCTTCTAGCCTAGCTACTCTTCCTTATCTTAAAGAAAGAGAAAGTTAAGTAGGTTTACTACCCTCTTAAACTACATCTTATTCCCTATAATAAAGTAGGGCAGGCTAATACGTGCATCTACTAGAAATATTACCTTTATATCTTAGTAGTAGTACTTTACCTTTCTATTACGCTGTATCGCCTCTAGCGTAAGCTCTAGGCCGCGTTAGTTTACTTACAGCATTACCTTCTATAGGTTTAAGTTAAACTACTTAAGGTTAAGGGCGTATAGGTACTTAAGCTACTTACCTAGCAGCTCTAAGTTACGGCTAATGCTATACTAATTATACTAGGCCTCTACTTAGTTAAAGCAAATATAGACGTCCTAGAGGTCCTTAACGGCCCGCTACTGCCGCTTATACTTCTTATGCATTATTAAGTTCTTAACGAGCATATTATTACTATACGGTAGCGCTAGCCGCCACGTTACCTAGTTAAACTTAGGTAAGAACTAGCTAATGCTGTATTACTTTATAGTCTCTCGCATTCTAAGGCTCTTTCTAACTATAACCTTATACCTACAGGTTCGCTTCTAGTAATTCTTATATAGTAGTAATTCTTGCTAGAGTAGATTACTGCTATAGCAGAATTAGAGCGCCCGCAGCGCTACTACTATAACTATAGTCTTAAGTAATAAATACGTCCTTGCTGTGTGCGCAAGAGTATACTTAAAAAGTAGGCAGTACTTATTAATCTAGGCGTAGAGAAAGCTAAGGAGCTCCTGCGTTAAAACGATATAGTATAGAAGTAAGAAGTTAACGTCGTTAATTAAGTTATTATATAGGTCTTATTAGCACTATTACTCGCGTAATTTCTTTATTATTATAAGGAAGATGCAGTATTTCTTCTTTACTCTATATAACTTCTAGCAGTTATTAAGTAGATTAGCATGCGCTTACTTCTTACTATAAAGGTACGTAAACTCGTAGACCGCCTTAGAAAATAAAATACCTCTACCTTCTTACTAGAGCAACTAAATATACCTAGGGTCTAGCGCAAGGTTCTTAAGTAATTTATTATTAAAGACGTACGTCTTAGACGTGTTAAACAGCGTCTTAATTAACCTATAAAACTAGAAGTAGACTAAGCTGTTTACACTCTCCTTTCTATTTAGTAACGCGAATAGCGTCTAGCCTATTATATCTTACATGCTAGCCTAAACGTACGTAGTGCGTTAAGCGCTGCCCTTTGCTTAGCCGCTATTAGCGCAGAGGACCTTACGGGTCTATATATACGCCTTAAGGTAACACCTCTACTATAAGAACACCTTAGCCTTATAGGCGTCTAGGATGCGCTTATATAGTAGAGCGCTATCCTCTAAAGTAACTTACTTACTAAGGTTAATAAAGGTACAGTCCTTATTATAGAACTGTAGATTAGCTACCCTAGACTAAGACACTTCCTAGCGCCTATACGCTAACGTTAGGCTAGTATTTATATACTCTAGCTTAGTATTCTTTATATTTATAAAAAGGGTCGCGCTCTTAAATTAACTAAAGCCTAAGTTTTCTATAATGCTTTTAAGAATATAGCTTTAGAGCGGGTTAAGATGCTAATACTATAGCGTATATTATAGAAGCTGCTTTCTTATAGACGCCTTCCGCGAAAGGCCCTTAGTAGATAGCGTAGTTAAGTCTAGGTTAGTAACGTGTATAGAGGTAGGATAATGCTGTAAGAGGTTTAAGCACCTAATTATCTTTTAAAGCGTAGGGCTTAGAACCGCATTATACTAGAGCTGCTAGTCTTACGTACTTAGGTAGGTAGTATACTTATATGCACTATCTATATAAAGCGCAGGGAAGAAGATGTATAGAAAAAGTAATTTTATACTAATAGTAGAGCTAAAGTAGTAATGCAGGATTTAATGTAGCAGAATATGCTTTTTAGCTATATCTCTATAATAATTATAGGTAGGCACTTTTAAGCTAAAATGCACATCGCTGCTAATATTTAGGAATAGGTAAGATCTAGAAAACTAATTAATTCCCTAGCGAGTAACGCCTAGGCTAAAAGAAAAGCAGCAGACGCTATTAATATTAAACGTTATCTTAGTAGTATAGTTCTTATTACTGCGAGAGTAATACTGCGCTAGGCATAAACTTTAAGGTAGGCCCTTATTATAGGTTCTAACGTTCTTAGAGAAGGCTACTATACTTATGCCTTTAAAGGCGCTCTAGTAGTTAACGCCACGCAGGTCTACTAGCTCTATTAACTTAGAGTTACTAAGAACGTTAGGGAGCAGCGTTCCTCTATTATAGTTTCTATAAAGAAGCGCGGCGATTTAGCTAAGAGAGGAGTATACAGAATGCACGTTAGGGCGCTAATAATGCTCTTAATATAGCTAGTCTACCTTACTATACTATTTATAGGTGCAGCCTTAGAAATGCTAAAGCTACTTTATAAGCCTAAAAGCAGTCCGCTCTAACAGGTCTAGTAAGGCAGTAGGGGTCCTAGTAGCTACTTGCCTTAAAGGCGCGGCTAGAGCTAGGGATTAGGTAGTATTTAAGCCTAAGGGGGAGGCAACGCTTAGAGACCTTAGTATAGAGCTGTTATGTATTAATAAGCTTTCTAGCAGGCGCTAAATTTAAGATAGCAGGGTATTACTCTATACTAGAAATTAAGTGCCGTATCTACTACTTTCCTAGCTCTAACGCGGTAAGAAGAGAAGACTAGGCTAATTAGGTGCTAATAATTACCCTCTAGCTTAGGCGAAAGCATTAGTATTGTATACGCTTATAGTATCTATTACTTCTCCTATAGTAGATTTATTATTCTGTAGAATCCCTTCTTTATGCGCTAAGTCTAATAGCTTATATGCACTTATATGCCCTCTAGTATCTTCTTACTAGATTACTATTAGAATTCCTGCGGCTTCTATATTTATTTTACCTAATTACTATAAAATTACGCCTTTATATTTATCTTACTCTATAGTAGATGCTAGCTTATCCGCTTAAATCTACGCTATCTCTCTAGCTATCTCTACCTGTTTGCTAGCTGGCGGAGAAGAGGGGGTTAGTAGTAGAAGACTTACTTATAGGTTTAGCAGCTTATTACTCTGTTAGCTATTATTATCTTAAGGAATAAGAATATTAGCGCTTATCTAAAGATTAAGTTCTAGAGGGGTTTTAGTTAGTATATCTATAGGAAGTAGGAGTTTATAGATAATAAAGTTAGCTAGCCCCTAAGGCTAGCGTTTCTACTAATATTACTATTAATTACTAGCCTTCTTCGCGTTCGCTGCGGCAGCAGTATTAGAATACTTCCTTAGCCTCCTACCTGCCCTTTTAGAGCTATTATAAGAAGATATAACTAGAGAGAGAAGATAAAAAGGGTTCCTAACGTATTAATAACTAGGTTTTAAAATAACCCTAACTTAGTTAGCGTAGAAGCTACGCCGTATATAATATTACTTTTATTATAATTATAACGCTACTTTTATTTTATAGCCTCTTCCTCCTTCTAGGACTAGATGCTAGGTAGTATAACTAGACTCTTATACAGTTTTATATACCTATAGGACTACCTCTCTATAAAATCTAGCGCGATTTTAAATTAACTCTAATTTAGCTAGCGTCCTTTTCTAAGCACTCTATAGTTACCCTATTAATACCTAGTCTATAATAGTCCTATTACGTTCCTAAAAGGTAGCTAGTCTAATAGGGGTAAGGTTAGTTCTTAGGTAGGAGCAGCTAAATAGAGTAGAGAGTATTAGTTACGTAAGTAATTAATGTAGTAGTTAGTATTAAGGTTGTAAAACAGTTAAATTAATAAGACTTGCTAGAATCTAAACTAATAGATTAATAAATAAGTTAAACACTAGGAACTAAAGGAGTTTCTAGAGTTCCTATATACTATAGTGCTATCCCTTTAAGGTGCTGCTATTCTAAGGGTATAGAATAGTTAGCTATCTAGAGATAGTTAACTATCCCTTACTTAGCGGAATGTTAATACTTAATAGGATAGTGTTATTACCTAATCTTAGTTACAGTATTACAGCGTTGCCCTATATTATTACTATTATTCTATTCTTTTTACTCTTTATTCTATATTCCTAGATCTTAACAGGTCCCTCCTTAAACGCGACTAAGAAGGCTATCTTATCCTTTATCTTTAGACGTAAGATAGACATTAAGCTAATAAGACTAAACTTTAAGAAGAGACAGACGTCTAATTTACTACTATTCTAGATCTTATAAGAGCGCTAATAAGTTTAAGCTAATGCTAAGCTTGCTAAGAGGAACGCTAACCTTATTATCCTCTTTTTAAAGAAGTTAGTTACGCTACCTATATATGTTAATTTACAACTCTAGTATATAGGCTTAGCTATACCTTAGCTACTATTAGCTTTGCTTACGCAGGTGCACTAGTGCTGTTGCTATCTCTAAGACTAATATTTTAGCTTAGCGTTTAGAAACCTAAGGAACTAGTATATGGACGCTATAGTTATAAGATAGTAGAAACTACTATTACCTTAAACTTTGCGCTTTACTTAGTAATATAGTATATCTAGGTACTATAATACTTATAAGCTATATATTAGAGTTAAACACTCTCTTACTATAAAAGTAGTAAACGCGATTACTATATAGTTAGTACTAGGTATATCTTAGCTAGTAGGCACGATTAAAGGAAAGCGAGCACGGCGTTAGAAAGAGCTACGTATGCTCTATTATTCTTCTAAATCTTAAAGGATTTTAGCTACTAGAACACCTTTAAAACTACTTAAAAAGGCCTAGTGTTCTTTCGCTAATGTTTTATTTCTTTAACGGCGTTTTTAGACCCTTAGATTTAGAAGCATCTTTATCTTTATCTTTTAAATTAATAATATACGCTTTATTAATAGACTTGCTAGGCGTTATAAGTATAAAGATACCCTTATCTAGCTAGCCTACTAGTACTAGTATTAGCTTTATTAAAAGAAGACCTTTATAATAATCTTTATAAAGGTTTTCCTAAATATTATATTGTAATGCTGTTTTAAGACTTTTACTACTATAGTTAATAAAGCAACAATTCTAGTCTTCTAGAAGAAGATAGACCTAAATAATACTATTTATTTATTGCGGATTAATACTAGAACAATAAGGAAAGAGCCTTATTTAGTAAGCCTCTAGTTACCTTAATATTATTGTGTATTACGCCTATATTAGTTATTAGAACATTAGTACATTAGTCGCGTTTAATTACTAATAAGATAGGAATACAGATTAATAGCTATACAGCAAGTTAGCGGCTCTTCGCCGCTAACCGCCAGGCAGCGCCAATGCTTAGTAATTAGGGGAATATATACCCCGTTTATAGCTATAGCTATAAGAAAAAAAAGAACTATCTATTATTACCTACACGAGCTTATTTGCCTTTTAATTAGTATACACGGGCCTAGAGTAATAGCTAGCCGTATAGAACACCTCGCACAGCTCTAATAGCTAGGTTCTATTAAGCCTTCCTAATTCTCTTAAGTATACCGCTGCCGTTTAAGGTCCTAGGGTCTCCTAATATTAGTATCCACTACCCCGCACGTGCCCTCGCTAAGGCGAGGCCTACACACATACCTTTGTATTAGTATATATATTATTATTATAGTATCCTCTCTAGATCCCCTAATACTACTAAAGTCCTGTCTGTACTATTAACAGTACGCCTAGAACTATTCTCTAAACTTTACTCTATCTACTAGTTAGTTCGCGCACTAAAGCACAGACTACCCTCTAAGTATTTCTGCTTTACACCTATTTCGCTACTTTATTCTATACACGACGTCTTATATTTACCTAGATATTATACGTAGTAATTAATTAGTCTTTGCCGTAAGAACTAAAGGCCTACTTATTGCGTTCTTATAATAATTATTCTATACTACGCCTAGTATTAGAAACCGATACTGCGTGCTATATCTTTTAGATATGCGGCCTAGTAGTATAGAGCTAGTCTCTTATATTATGTATAATTCTAAAAAAACCCTAATTTAGTTAGCGCATCCTTCTTTAACTATAACTACAGTCCTATCTATATACTACTACTATATACTAATAAGTATATTAGGTAAGTGCGGGCAGCTTCCTATGCTATTATTCTACCTTATAGAGCTTGCTTTATGCGAAAACTGCCTTATAATATAGCGCCCTGCAATATTCTAAAAAAACCCTAATCTAGCTAGCAGCCTCGCTAACGAAGCCTTTCTAAATAGGGAAACCTAAGACCTATATACTAGCCCTTTTACCCTTATATCTCTACCACTAGAACAGATATTAAAAAACGGATAGCGGTACCTTTATTCTTAGTCTATTCTTAAACTATTCTACTAAAAAATCTCTAATTTTTTTTCTAACCTTATACCTGGATTCTCTATTCAAGTAGTAATTAAGTTTAGCTATTATTTTTCTTACTATAGGTTATACTTAGTTATTATATTAATATTCCTATAGGTGGCTATACATTCTAGTAGAACTCTATTACTTCTAGAGTCTAACCCCTAGCCTTAACCCTTACTAATAATAAAATAAGTAATATATAGCTATAGACTAGTGTATCTTATACTACTAAGTAATATTTATATATAAAGTTTAGTATAAAAACGTATAGGTATAGAATAGATCTACCCTTAAGATCTTACGAATCGCTCCTATTTTGGGTCTTAATTTAGACTAGTACCTATAGCGCTATGCCTAATTAACCACGGATCGGGCCCGATCCGTTATGTTATATTGGCTAGGTCGCAAGCGACTCGAAACTTGCGACCACCGCGACCAAGGTCGTGCTAATAGGAGACTTGAGGTACTCCAGTGGTGACATAGCGAGGAAAGTGCGAAAAGAATGCACAAAGCGCGAGAAGTTCGCCCGAGGCAAAAGTCAGCAGTCCCAGTCTGAAGCGCAGCTTCCGGTTGATGTGGCTTGAAGAGGCGAGGCTTATATCAACCAACGAACGGAATCTGTCTCTTTCATTAGGCTGCAGCAGGCAGATGTTGGGAGACTAAGTCCAGGAATTGGAGGCCTGAACACAGTTGTCTTTAAGGAAACGGCAAGGCATCTAACGGGTTGAGCCCTGGAGAGGTTGAGGCCGGCAGTTAATCGGACTTCAAAGGGCGCCATCCCCGTCTTTACAAGGATTGGCCACATCACCTCAGTCCCCCAAATAAGATCCTGTGCCTCTAGGCTGCACATTTCAATTTCCGCCGCTAAAGCAATGTGAAGTGATAGTGATGGTGTGGTTGTACAGCAGTTGACGAGTCAGGTTGGGAAGGATGAACGGCGGAATTCCAATTATCTATGAGTCAAGGATCTTCCGGAAACTAATGCGGTTCTCATTTAACCGATACACGAATTGGAGGCTAAGGAAATACCAATAGAAGGAGCTGACGGGTAAGCGGGGCTTGCATGTGGCACAGCACACCATTTACGGTCAGGATTGGCGGCCTCGTTATCTTGTTAAAGCAGCAATAGATCTGCAGCCTAGCTCAGGTAACGCAGGAGTAAAAAGCGATTTTGCCTGGTTTTGCAGCAGCAGTCGGTCAAAGACTCATCACCCAGGGCTTTGTGTTAGTGCGGGATTTGTGTGCCACTGCTTGCAAACAAGCTGACCGCTATTTCGCAGAACAACACCATTGTGTGGTTGAATATCAGCCGCGGCACTGCTTGAAGCCGAACGCGGTGAGATTCAACATACATAGATGCGCCTCAGATCCGATCTTCCTGGAACCACATTCCTGCCCCCCAGCTTCTTCCAGACAGTAAAGTCCAGACCGCCCCTCATGGCCGAGAATACATCATCGTCGGGTGCAAAGAAGCAGAAATTGATTAAGCTTGGCATCTTCGTTAAGCGTCATCCAAGTTTGAGCAGCGAAGAATTTCACGAGTGCGCCTCCATCGTGTTTCGACATTAACTTTTCCGCAGAATCCAGCAGCTGATACTTATATCAGGCGATGGTCTAAAGTGCATGGTTCCCTCGTCAAGGGCTGGCTTGCCGAGAAAGGCATCTACCGATATGTTCAAGTGAGTCGTTCCAGTTACTGTTTTGTAGCTGCGCTACCATCACGTGAAGCAACGCATCCAGAAATGTCATTTCATCTCTGCCTTGTCAGCTCTGACACACATTAGTATCACACGCCCCCAGAAATTACTTCGCAGGGTCTTGGCATCCACGACACAGCTGGTAATCTCGATTTCGATGGCGCTGCTGAAGTGACTGTCGAGAACCTTGACATCCTGCGGAAATTAGTCGAGGATAATTTCTTCTCGGAATTCGCGAAGCCGGATGAGGCAAATCTTGTGGACCTGAACAGCGTGCGGCGAACGATTGGATATGAGGAGGTCCATGTTGATCAAGGTAAAGTTGTCGATGTTTGACATGGTGTAGACGTCTATATAATAAGATTCAATGACTATCCACGAAATTCTTCGTATTTTCGTAATCTGGCATGAAAGATGGTCAGTTTCATTCTCTGTCGAGTCAGGGAATGATAGAAGAGAAGTTGATTCGCTCGAATACATAACCGTGACTTCTATATGGAATAATTGCATCTACAGTGACAAGTAGGACACAATCTTTCCAACAATCTGAGAAAGCGAGAGTAGTCCAAAGCAACCCACAGCCCATGCCTTCCAAAAGCCTTCCTGAAAAGACGGTGCCGCTCGCTTCATCAGATCCAAGTCGGTGTCACTTTTAGGATCGACTAACTTCTGCCTTCAGCCCGCACTTGCGATTGCCTTAAGCGCCAGCGCAGTCGTCAAACCTTGATTCCCGATTCTAACACCCGTCGATCCGTATCGATACATCCACCCGGCCTCCCAGCTTCCGTCCAGTAGCTGAAGTCCGATCAATGTCTGCAGATCATTTCCAGAACCCAAGCCCAAAGCGTCGCACAGAATAATGCGCATAGCGAGTTCGAGCGCGGTCCCGCTTTTTCCGACGTGCTCGCGCACGCACTCTTTCAAAAGCGGGCGTACGGCCGCCTGCAGCTCCGAGTCATTCGGGGCCGACTCAAGCAAGCGCCCAAAGAACCCGAGACAGCAATCTGCACTCGGGTAGTACCGCGTTCCCTGCAGATACGATCGTTTGGACAGAACGCCGCAGACGTGCTGCAGAGTCGCGGCTAGCTCTTGACCGCGGTTGTATCGGTAGAAACATGCGAGGACGTTAGAACTCACGACGGCATCTGTGCGAAGCTTTCCTTCATCGAAATAGATCTGTCCGGATTTAAGTGTAAGAAAGGGTTGGCATGTGACTGAGTACCTTACCAGGATGCTGCCGTCTGGTTGAACGTTCTGCGCCATTCGGTCGAGCAATAAGTTGACCATGTCGGATTGTGTCGGTGGCTGCACCATCAGCGCTAGAGATGTCGTATCGAGGTCATCCGGAAAATATCCTCCCGTAACAAGTGTGGCCGTTCGATCTATAAGGATGCATTAGCTGATGCAGGGGTCATAAACTAATGGAATTGTTCCCTGCGTCCACATACCGGTGAAGAAGTTCCATGTTCCTTCCTGGGAGGCAGAAGAACTCGGTAGTTTTACTAGACGACTGTACTTAATTTAGCTAAAAGCGGGCCAGGAGAGCTGTATTAGGAGACTCACGAGTCTCCCGTCGCTTCTAATATGAGAAGCTTTGCAAAGTTGTCGGGAATTGAAATCCCATTACTGGTGATAGAATTGAACTGTTGAGCGTTTTGGTGCAGATAAGCCAAGCCCTTCGAATATGGATCGTTAAGCCGTCTTTTTAAGTCCACAATCGTTAAGTCATTGAACACAAAGCTGTTGATACCGAGTGACTCTGCTGAAGCAACGTTTTCTTGTTTGTCGTCTACAAACATAACCCTGTCCGGAGCGATCTTGATATTGTCGAGAACGTAGCGGAAGAATTCGGGATCAGGCTTGCGCATGCCGACGTCTCCAGACGCATATACACCGTCGAATAGTGACCAGTCTATCTTGTGTTCCAAATCAGCGAAGTCTTCCTTTCCGATATTCGACATGGCGTAGACCTTGAGCTTTCCATCGCTCCGCAAATCTTTCAAAAATGCGACCACCACCTCATCCGGTCGCAGAGATTGGTGTGCCTGCTTGAAAGCCTTTTCAACTTGAGATTTGTTCAGAGAAAACTCATGGGCAACTTTTTCAAAACAGCCTTCCCGGGTAATATGACCGCGTTCGTACTCGAACCAGGTGTTTGAAGACAGGATCTGTCGGAGTACCGTTGATGGTACATTGGTTTTGGTTTCAGCGGACCATGTAAATAGAACGTCACCGAGATCAAATATAACAGCCTCTAGAGGACGTTGAAGGGGCATCATGTCTTGATACATGCGAAAAGGATTGGAGAATTACCGTCCACTCATCGCACATATCCATGTATATATTCATGAGAGACCGAGAAGGCAACTGCTTTAGCGAAAAACGGAATGCTTGCTCATTATGCTAATCCAGGAAATATTGAAACCACGCTCCCATTGGATCTCGGACTGAAAAGTGGGATCTCCCTCTGGAGTTGAGACTGATCTAGCTTCTTTGGTAAACTCGCTAGCTGAAGTAGTCTAAAGGACTACCTATAACGGCTAGACCATTATCAACTCCGAGGAAGATGCGTCATTGTCGAACACCGGGGCGAGGTCGACTGACTCAACATCTCCTGAAATCAGGCATGGATGTGACTCGTAGCGAGCCACCTCCATGGACTTCAGGCAAACCTACTCAACTGTCTCAGACTACCGCCCCCAAGTAATCGTAAGACGATATGTATAAACCGGTTTTTATTATGCATGGAGACAAACATTGTCCGTTCATGCAGGCTGCGGCTTTGCCTACTTGCAAGGGGGAAAGTGACCGGGCACAGCAATCAACCAGGGATTGGTAAGCATTTTGATTGCAGAAGCAGCATCCCAGCATGCAGCTTGGGCCAATGTGTAGGCAGACTAAGAAGCTCGAGCCACTAGGTATTAGTCTTGCATGTCAGCTGCGGGTTGCCTATTTGCACGGGGGAAAGTGATCGATCAGCCAGGGATAGGTGAGTATTTTGATTGCTGAAGCAGCATCCCTGCATGCAACTTGGTGCGATATTCTGCAAGCAGGCAAGAGCAGGCAAGAGCACAAGTAGGCAGACTAAGAATATCGAGACGGCCCCATTGTAGGATTCTAATGAGAAACGCAATCGTATCTCCGTTTACACACAGTACTTATGAATTAAAATCCAGCCGTGGCGAGGATTATGACCTTACACTTAACTAGAGTTGTTAATAATTAATTAGGATTAATTTTAAAGCCGTAATTAATTTAATTAATACTTAGAGGCCTTAGAAACTTAATTAATTAATTAATAGTAGTTTTAGAGGTGTTTTAATTAACTATTAATTAATAGATTAATTATAAAATCGCTTAGCAATAATATTTATAAGCAGGAAGCAATACAGGCTTATCCTACTATAATACCTTATAGATCTCCTATATCTTAAACTCTAAGAGCTCTACTAGGTCCTCTCTAGCTACGGTCTTCTAGGCTAGAGAGAACCTAGCTCTTAGCTAGCTCTATACGTATGTAATTGTAGAGAGTAATTAAGGGCTTATTTTTTAACGTTTTAGCTCTATTAAATTGCTAATCTTAGAGAATATTCTCTTATAGTAGTAGGAGGATGCTAGAATTAATAGCAAATTAATAGCTAACTAAGAAAGGTAAGGATAAGTATCCTATAGAGATAGCTAGTATCTAATAGGATCTATATAGTATGTGTAGTCCTTAGAGACGCTTAGTTTATTATACTACTAGTAATTAAATTTATTAGTACTATTAATAAGAGAAGCTATAGTAGTAGCTCTTAGAGGCTTAATATATAACTTAGCGTAGTTATTAATATTATTAACGCGTTTTACGCGTTTATATAGAGGAGAGTTAATAGAGTAGGTAGGCTCTAATTTATACTTAGCCTAGAGTTCTTAGAACTACCTATTAGCTTTATTAAGCTAGTTTTTATACTTTCTTATCTATAAGTTTATAAAGTAGTACTTATAATATAGGTAGAGAACTATAGAGGCGTAATAAATAGGCAAGTCCTTAAGTAGCGTATAGTACTTTAAGAGCTTTATATAAGCTACTATTACGTTAATTTTTAAGTAGTCCTTAGGTACGTTAGGCTTATTAAAATTAACGCTTATAAAGCTCTTAGTAAGCTACTTAAACTAGGTAAAGAGATACTTAAACGTAGGATATACCTTATATATTACTCTAAAATAGCTAGAGTTGCCGCGGCCTTTAAGTCTCTTTATAGCCTCCTTTAAGAGCTAGAGAACTTTAATATATTAATTAATTATAGCCTAGTTAGTAGTACTAAGGCCTTTAGTGTATACTCCTTTAGCGTTAACTAGAGCCTTACTAAGCGCGTAAGTAGAAGACTTATCCCTTAACGCTCTCTTAAGTTAGTAATTAAGAAGGGTATTAATTAGGTAGTAGAGAAGAACTACTCTCTCTATAAAATTAAGGTAGCTATTCTAGCGCGTAATAATAGGCTTAATAGGTTCTAATAGTCGCGTAGGCTCTTCTACCTTACACGTTAAGCGTTAAAACTTATAGAAAAGGTTATACTACTAAGGCGTTAATATTAAGTATATAACATTAATAAGAACTTTAATAGGGCCCTTCTCTTACTACTCGTGTAGGTATTTCTCCTCTACTTTATACTATAAGAAGTTATTATTAAAGGCGTTCTTATTAGCTCTAAATATTATAGTTTACCTTACTAAATTAAGTAAGTAGGGATAGTAGTAGAGATAACGCTTCTATAAGAGGAAGCTGTAATAGCTGCCTAGCGCGCTAACAGCTATATTATTATTAGTTATATTATTAAGCGTAAAGTACCTAATTAAGCTGCTATTAATACTAAATATTTTTTACGTTTTAATAATAACTATAGTAACTCTCTTACCTATATACGCGCTACTAAGTTAAGGAAGAGTAAGAGAAAGGTTATAAAGCTTACTCTAATTATTAATATAGTAAGTAATAAGTCTATAAAATGCGCTTTTGCTGCCCTTTATAGACTAGCTATTAAAGCTTAGGTAGACCTTACTAAGCGCGTAAGAGAGCTTAGTATATACCTAAGGCTAGAGATTTATATATAACTATAGCAGGAAGGCTATAACGCTTATATAGCTATAAAAAGTAGCTATCTTAGCCTCTAGGTTAGCAGCGCGTAGAAGTAATTAAAAGGATAGCGTCTCTACCTTATATAGTAGGTATTTATTCTTTATAAGCTAGCTAACTATAGTAAGTTAAAAACGCTATTAATTAAAGTTTTTAAGAGCGTTAAACGCCTTCTATAATATATCTACGCTACTACGTATAATAGAGCCTAGAGTACGCTGCCCTAGCTCTAGCTAAGCTACCTGCTTATCTAGGCAAAGGTGTTTATAGCTAATTCGCCTCTGCTCTACGTAACTCCACGCCGCTGTTATTAAGCTTATTATCTCTAGTATCCCTCTCCTACTAGGCGCTCTGTATATATAGTAGTAGTAATAGATAAAGTATATACGCTTTATATTAGCCTAGAGCGTAACGCAATACCTATAAGCGTAAAGTAATAATTTCTTATACCTCTACGTCTACAGAGGCTTTATATACTTTAGTAGTCTTCTCTACTTAATCTTATTAAAGTTATCTATAAAATAAGCGTTAAAATTAAGCCTAGAGCTATTAGAGCTAAATAAGAAGGTAGCTAATAGAGTAGTAGCAGCCTAAGTTAATATAGCTTAAGCTTTTAGCGTTAGGGTTTCTAATATTCCTTAGAAGGGCGTTAACGCGTTTAAGGGCTCTAAGGGCGTTACGTTAATTAAGGGTAAAGCCTTTACGTTAAAGGGGGCAGCGTTAATATTCTAGAGCTTAGTCTTAAAGCTCTAGGTATTATTCTAAGGCTCTAGGAGCTTCTAGGTACTCTATAAGTTAAGCGTAATAACTAGAGATATCGCCTCCTTTATTACTATATTTAGAAGGCTCTGTTTACTCTTATTATAGCGTGCTAGAGCTATTATATATAGGTAGAGAGTAGAGTATAAGGGCGTTAATAAGAGACGTAAGAAATTTAAGGTACTTAGCTAGCTAATTAACTAATTAGGAAATTACTTAAAACACTAGAAAACGCGTAAAATTACTATATTTATTAATTTTATAGCTTTAAAAGCTATCTTAACGTTAAAAAACATATTAAAAAGGATTAATATAATTAGGAAGATTAATTAGGAAAATCTAGTATATCCTAATTAAGGCTAAATTTTATAAGAGCCTAATTAACTTAATTAATATAATTAATCTAGCTAGCGTAATTAATTAATTAAGGTTCTAATTAATTATTTACAACTCTGCACTTAACAATTGCAAATTCAGGACTTTAACAAGGACAATGGTTGCGTTAGATATTAGGGCAAGACTTTCCACACAGCTTCTTTTTGAAGGGAAACTGCTCCTACTCTCCGTGCTGGTAAGATCCTAACACTCTTTTATGAGTTGTCCAATGCCGACAATCCATCACCTAGATCATCCTCCTCGTAGCGTGTAGATTTGTCTACAACCTCTACCTGCACCCTCTCTCCAAATTTCCCGGCCCCGCCTATCTCGCCTCCTTAGACATCCCTCTCTCCTTCCTGCAACTCAAAGGCACAAGCCAATACACGCTACGCACAGCCCACCAAAAATACGGCTCTGTCGTGCACATTGCACCTCGAACCCTCTCCTTCATCAACCCCTCAGCATGGAACGACATCTACGGCTTCCGCAACGGGCGCGCAGCGCTCCCTAAAGACCCCGAATTCTACAACGATATGCTTCTTCCAGATATTACCATAACACGGGCAAGCGACGATGACGCGGTCCCGATCCGGCGCGCCATGAACTCTGCGTTCAGCCACAAGTCGTTGCTGGGTCAGGAGCCGATGATTTTGGGGCACATACAGCGACTTCTTGCCCAACTGCGCAAAGAAACAAGTAACGGAAACGCAGTCGATATCCGCAAGTGGATGGTCTTCGCCATGTTCGATATCAACAGCGACTTTGGATTTGGTGAGGATATGGGGTGTGTAGCCGCAGGCAGGTTTCACGAGTGGGTAGAGTTTGTGGTTGAGTTTTTTTATGCTGCCACGCTGATCCACCAGTGCTATAAGTTTGCGCCCCTCAATAAACTACTAGCATTATGTATCCCGCGGTCGACCAAGGAGCGTCAAGCCAAGCATCACGAAACTTCCCTCATGCGCGTACGCAGACGCATGGCCAAGCAGACTGAAAGAAAAGATTTCATGCATCATTTTGTGAGGAGCGCGGACAAAGAGGGCCTTTCGCTACCTGTTATAGAGGCGCAGGCGAGTATTGTAAATCTGGCGGGGAGTGAAACGACGGCCGTAGCAGTTACGGGGGCAATCTATTATGTTCTGAGCAATCCCACTGTCCATGAGAAGCTGAGAAAAGAGATAATGGAAACTTTCAAGACGGCTGAGGATATTCAACTGCAGACGGTACTGAAAAAGCTGCCGTATCTCGATGCGGTGGTTCAGGAAACTCTACGAATTTATACTCCGCTTTCGAATGGATTTACGAGAGTTGTGTCTGATAAGGGCGGAGCGATGATCAGTGGGCACTGGGTTTTTCCAGGGGTGAGTGATTTCATTGATGTATTCTATAACTAAAAGCTTTTGAACTAAGTTGAGATATTGCAGACGGTGGTTTGGATCAACCATTACTGCTGTAACACCGCGACTGAGAACTTCACGGACCCGTTCATCTTTGCTCCTGAGCGATGGCTTGGAGACCCCAAATACAAGAGTGACAAGCGGGATGTGGTTCAGCCGTTCTCGGTTGGCCCGAGGAACTGTCCCGGCAAGATGTGAGTGAAGTCCCCTTACAATTTCACTGAAATGATGTGTCTAATACATCATGTCTTCAGGTTCGCCTTGAACAACATGAAGCTTCTCCTGACGCACCTTATATGGAGCTTCGACATGGAACTCGAGAAGAGCACAGAGGACTGGCATGTTGGACAGAAGGTCTTCAACGGCTGGATCCAGCCTGATCTCCCGGTCTATCTAAGCGAAATGGTAAACTAGACGTCTATTTGCGGTGCAGAATACTACTTTAAAGTACACTTGGGAATTTTACACTGATTGGTTGGATGTCCCATCTTGAAAGTATACGCTATACCCCCAAAATCATCCATGTACCCAAAATTTAACTTGGCCGTACGCAGGCCGGTTCCACATTTCCTACAAGTCGCAACTTATAATGCAAGGCATACACATGCCGATCAAAGCATGAACACTCTTATCCGGCCATTAATCTCTGATATCACATATCAAATATACCCAGGTGCGGCCTACTCTACCTGCCGATATCCGTACTCACGTGGCAGAGGAGCCGACACTCCACGTCTGCCTATACTCAATTCCTTTACACCCCAAGTTAAGACCCCAGCACGATCTATTTCCCAAAAGAAATAATAAAAGAAGTGCGGTTCATCTCTCTATCTCGGTCTCCGACCGCATGCAGATTTATATTAACCAGGTGATTTTTGCAGCTACAATGCAGAAAATGTCGCACCCTCAGCCTCGCCTAACACTGCAGTGTCCCGCGCCACATGACAGCGTCTAATCCTGCATCTTACTACCCATCATAATATAGGAAATGGAAACGAAAACGGAACGGAAACGGGAATGGGAACGGGAACGGGCAGGGGCTGTGTACAGACAGCCTGGGTGCTGACCACCCTCATGTATGTTGTGTGGCGTAGTATCAGCCGTCCTAGCCTACCCTTGATATCCTGGCTGGGTAAATGCACTTAGTTTGAATTTTGGCTGGATCAGACCAGCTGTCGTGTTGTTTTGGAGAACTGTAGGTAGGACGCCATACACCATCTGGACATTCGTGCTGCCCTACCGTTGCCAAGACCACCTGACTGGGGAGGTGACCGAGGAAAGAATCCCACCGCGGTGATAGCGTGAAACTTTAGCCGCGTGCATCGCGCATGCTTCCTTTCAATACTTCTCACCTAGGCCTTTAATTGCCGTTGCGGCAGAGGAATTTTAGCCAGCTATTATCTACCAACAAACACTTTCTTCTGCGGCGTAGCATCGCCGACTTGCTGCAGCAATGGGCACGACTTTCAGCCAGTTCTTATTCATACCGAAACCGGCATTGACGAGCGAAACATGCCCTTATCAGATCGGCCGTGTATGCTGTGCCCACCGCGAAGCTCTTTCCAAGGCGAAGCTGACACTAATCGCGTAACCAGGTCTTCTTCGTGACAGGTGGATACTCGGGCATCGGATTTGAGCTCATTAGCATTCTCTACGAGCACAATGCAACCGTTTACATCGCCGGCCGGTCAAGTTCAAAGGGCGAAGAGGTGATCGCAAAGCTGAAGCAAAACTCGCCCAACAGCGCTGGCCGCCTTCACTTCCTCACCATCGATCTTGGCAATTTGGCGAACGTCAAAGCGGGTGCCGAGGCGTTTCTTGCGAACGAGCACAGGTTAGATGTACTGGTGAACAATGCTGGGGTAAGCCACACGCGCGCAGTCCATGCTTGGACCCTAGCTAACACGAGCATCAGATCTTGCTGAAGGGCACAAATGACCCGCAGCACAACGAGAAAACAACTGCAACAAATTGTCTTGGCCCTGCATTGCTATACAAGCTCTTCCTACCTCTCCTCAGCAAAACCGCCGCCATTTCGTCAACAGCAACCGTCCGAGTGACCTGGGCTGCCTCGATTGCCATCGAAGTCAATGTGCCTCCCGCAGGTATGGATGTTGACGACACGGGTAAGCCGAAAGCCCAGGACGCCCTGACGAGCTACGGGCAGAGCAAAACGGGGAATGTATTTCTGGCGCGGCATTACGCGAAGGACACAGCGCAGAATGGTATCGTGCATGTGGCCTTCAACCCTGGAAATTTGAGGAGCAACTTGCAGAGGCATTGGTCGAGCTTGGATATTACACTCATGGTCAGGATTCACTTCTATTTCCTCCCCATTGTGTTCTCTTTGCAGCGCTGAATCCTAACCTGTACGCAGAAAAAGCTGTTGTTCTTCCCAGCCGTGTACGGCGCATACACCGAGCTCTGGGCTGCGATAGCCCCAGACATTACACCTGACAAGAGCGGCGCATACATCTTCCCCTGGGGTCGGTTTGGCGTAGTCCCAGCTGGCATTGAGAAATCACTTAGGGAGGAATCCGACGGCGGAACAGGCGTGGCAGTCAAGTTTGCGGAATGGGTTGATAAGGAGATAGCGCCCTATCTATAAGGTTTTATTAGCCTTCTTAGAAGCCTACGTATCTAAAATATTTGTAACTCTTGCAGTCCTAGTGTACCTAGCAGATAATACGTAAAGAACGTGATATAACAACTAGCGTATAAGAATCTATAATATAATTTAATAGTTTCTATCTCTCCTTCTACTACCCTGCACCCTATAACTGTAGTACGACTACGCTTGTAAAATTGTCTAGTTTCTCCCTATCTACTTTTTAGAAATTATTACCTGCGTCTGCGGGTGTTATAAACCTGCAAAGTTACTATTTTCTATTTATACCTACTAAATTCTTTATACGCGAACGCGCCCTAGAAGAATGTTACTCTGTCCGCTAGATTCGCTCTATAAAACATCTATAAATATAGTCTTCTCTACTATAAAAACAGTAGGAAGAACTGTTTTTATAGTTTTATATTACTATAACTATAGCGCTACGCTGCAGTCCTTATTAATAATAACGTTAGCACGTAGTAGATCTACTAGACTTCTCTCTTACTATAAGCTAACCGTCGTCCGCAATCTACTGTACCTCCTGCTCTATGTATTACCCCCTTACTAGCTTCCGCGTAAACCGCCTTAGTGCTTTGTATTAGCTATGTATAGCTTGCTCTACTATACTACTACCTCCTATATCCTATATCTTTAGGCTTATCTACCGTAGACCTTCCGCGGCCGTCATCGTTGCCGTTATTATTATTCCTCTGCTACGCAGCCTCTGTCGCCGCAACGCGTCTGCCGCTCTTCGCCCTTGCTAGTACGCTTAACTATCGCGCCGCAGGACCCTCCTTCTATAATTCTAGATATAGACCTACTTAATAGTATTCTAGATATAGATCTACTCGCCGCTGCAGAGGTACCGTTGCCTCTACAGATACGGCCTCTAGATAATTAGTACTACGACCTTAGGCCTATGCAGATCTAGTGCTTATATTATAGTGCCTATTACTAGCTTACAGAGCGGAAGGGTTCCTCTATAGTATCTAATTCTCGCTTTTCTATCTGCTGCGCGGATAGGGAAGTCCGTCTTCCTAACCTTACGCCTCTACCTGCCTTTCTCTACAGTCTTTTACAGGATAATACTCTGTAAGGGCGGCACTTTCGTAAGAAGTTACGAGCGTATAACCCCGCCGCCTCGCGTAAGTTATCTGTACTGCCTCTCTCTGCTGCTTCTCTCCGTTGCGGTTCTCCGCTATCTCTCTTCTCTACCTCTCTGCCTTTGCGGTCGCTTTTAAGTGTTTGTTGCGGTACTAACAGGATGCAGCCCACCACCGCCGCCACCGCTGCCCCCGCCGCTCTGGCCGCTCCGGCCGCCTCCCACCGCCGCCGCCTCCCCTGGGCCCGTATGTTGTCCTTCTACTTTATATTATCCTTCTACTTTATGTTATCCTTCTGCCTCACTGTATAGTCATACTAACAGTTGTAGCCGCCTCTGCCTCCGCGCCCGCGCCCGGTATGTTCTCTGTTACGGTCCGTTGCGGTCTTTGCGGTCCTGCTAACGGTATTAGACCTCGCCGCCCGCGCCCGCGCCAGCCCCCCGCCCACCGCCGCCGCCCGCGCCCTCGCCGCCCTCCCCGCCCGCCAGACCGTCGCCCTGCGGACCGGGCGGTCGGTCGTGATGGACGGTATGTTTACGGTAGTTACGGTGTCTATCGCGGTGTTGCTAACGGCTGTAGCCCGCCCCGCCAACCTCGAGGCGCCGCGCCCCCCGCCCCCTGCGCCTCCGCGGGAGCTGCGCAAACTGCCATTACGGCAGTGAAGGCGCCCGCTGCTCCCTCCGCCGTATGTATACCTGCTGCTACGACCGCTTTTACGGACATGTATTAACCGTAGCAGCCCCCCTCGACGCCGCCTCCGCCGCCGCCTCCTCCCGCGCCCCCGCTCCCTCCTCCCGCCCCAGTAAGTTATCCTCCCTTACGGTCTTCTACGGTTATGCTAACGGTTATAGCCCCCGCCGCCGTCGCCGCCAGCCTCCGCCACCGGCGGAGGACGAGGGTGATGATGGCTGGTAGTTATTTTTTAGTCTATACTATAGAGTAAACTTAAATTTTATATACTTAATCTTATTTGCGGTAATATTTACGGTAATTTTGCGGCAATTCCTAGTAGATACGGCTATTTACGGTGATTATAAATCTAAAACAACACCGCTGGCCTATCCACTAGCATGTTAATTAAGACTTCTTAAGATTAATTATAGGTAGGCAGGTATTAGGACAAACAAGCTGTATTGCTATCTGCAGAAAAGAGTGTGTTAAGAGTAAGGAGTCTTAGAGAGCGAGAGCGGGCGAGAGTCTGTTAACTCTATAGTTTATGCACCTAGGTAGTGCCTCCTATATACACCACCTCTAACGTTAGTTACGTGGCTATATTAATTAAGAAGGCGCCTAAGTTGCGATAAGGCGGGCTACTTGTTATCTTAAATTTATAGGACTTAGATACTATCTTGGCGCACGGCGTGCATGCTTAACACTAAAAGCTTAGCTAACTTATAAAGGCTATAGAACCTATAAAAATAGCTATTATTATAAGGTTTTTTAATAGAGAGCTATATAATATAGATAAATTAATTATAGCTACTAATACTTTAGAAATCTATTTAGTATTCTAATTGCGCGGCCTTTATATAACTATAAAGCTAATAAGCCCTGTTATAACTAGTGGGTTGAACAAGCAACAGGAATAACAATTAGTCACGTACCTAGACGCTAACGGAAGGTACTAAGACATAAACACTAATTATTATTGTATTACGTAATTAATAGCCGCGCTAAGGACTAGCGATAGCTTTAGTAGGAACTATCGCGACTATTAATAGTTTCGCAACTAATTATTAATACTAGAGCTATATATATATAGGAATAGCAGGAACCCTTATAGTTTCTAGTATTTAACTTAGTTAATAATCTATCGTTTAGATTCTATTAAGCATTATTAATTTAATAGTTTTATAACTTTAATACTAACTACTCTATTACTTACTTACGTAATTAATAGCCTCCTCCCTATTATTACTTCTACCTAAGAACTAACTTACTCTTATAGGATTAGCTACCCTATAGGGACGTAACACATTAAACACTCTTAATATAAGTAACTTTAAAGGTATTACTATAGTTACTAACTCTAAGAATAAGGCTACTAAGCTAGACCTATACTATAGAGACTATAATAAACTTAAAGAATAGATCCTTTAACTTAAACTCTACTTTTACGTCTTAGAACCTAAAATAGAGGGTAAGGAGAAAGTTATCCTTACAGCATTATACTTATAAGGCGAAGTAGCTACCTAGATCTAACTATACCTCTTAAGCTACCTAGCTAAGGAGAATCGCGAAGGCAACGCTATTAACTAGATTATTAAAGACTATAAGAACTTTAAGAAAGAACTTAGGCAGCTTTTTAGTATTACTAACTAAGTACCTCTTACTAAATAAGCTATATAGTAACTTTAATAGACGCATTCTATTACTAACTACGCTATGCACTTTAAGAAATACGCTATATAGCTTAACTAGAAAGAAGTACCCTTAATAGTTATATATAAGTAAGGCTTAAAACTAAAAATCTGCGAAGAGCTACTACGCTTTAGAAACCTTATCGCCTCTCTAAAGGACCTTTATAAAGAATCTATTAGAATTAACGCTAAATAGTATAAACTGTACTAAGAACTGCGCTAATAAGGATAAAAGCTACGCCCTAGCTTTAGGAAGCTACCTAATAGCTATCTAATAAAGCCTTAAGCCTTAGGCAATTAACTATAACGCTACTAGCATAATAATTATAGTTATTAGCTAATAGAAGGAATCTAGTATAATAATATAAAGAAAAGGGAGTTAGAAGAACTAGGCTTTTATAAGCCTTACTAGCGCAACTCTAGAGGACCTCTAATAGAACTATAGTTCTAAGAAGTAGAGACGCGTAAATACTTTATATATAGTAAGCCTAGCCACCTTGCAAAGAACTGCTGTTCTAAGAATAAAGTTAAATAATAGCTAAATATTATAATAAAGGATAACTAGGAAATAGAAGAAGAAGAATAGGACGTAGTTAACGTAATTAAGAGAATTAATCTAGGAACGACGGAACGCCTAGATACTCTAGATAAATAACTATATAAAGATCTAGAAGAACTTAATAGTAAGGAAGAACTTTATTACCTTATTTAGTAAGCACTAACGCCGCACTTAGGTATAAAAGAACCCTACCTAGGCACGCCTATAGTATAAGACTTCCTTAAAGAATTTAAGATATAACTGCGTAACGGAGATGCTCTACTACACAGGATCCTAGAAGAGAAACTAAGGCCTATAGAAGAAAATAAAGGAAGACTCTGCGTAGTTACCTAGAAGATAAAAGACACTATAAAATATAACTATAAGCATTAAAATAAGAGATAGAAGTATAATAACGAATAACTAAACTATTAACTACGCTACTACGTTAATATGCGTAACTCTAAATATAGAGGTATAAACTATATAGTATATATAGACGACTACTGTAAAATATACTATAAAGCTAAGATTAATAGCAGTTACTTCCTAGGGGCTAGATATTAATATAAGTAGGAATAGTTTAATTACTCTATAGAGAAGTATAATAAACACCTATAGAATAAACGCGAAGTATAGTACTTTCTATAGAAAACTAACGCGGAAAACATAGTATATACTCTACTTATAGACGGTATCTACATCTAGAATAAATGGCAAACCTGCCTAGAAGTAATGTGTAAAAAGCACTACTATAAAAAGAAAAAGAATAGTTTCTAATTACATTCTCTAGTATTTGCTATGTAAATTAACCCTAGATATAGTATAAGATATAAGCCACGCAGAGAATAAAGTAATAATAATAACTATTAAGCACCTAAACTTAGACGACAGCCTTTTTTAGGCTAGAACTAAGGCGAGAAGACGCCTTCTAAGAATTTAATACTATAGGTAATAGAGTATTAATAAAACTTGCTGTCTAAATTAAAGACATTAAAGCTAGAGCTATAATAGACTTAGGGGTATAAGAAAACTATATCTTACCTACTACTACTAGGAAGGCTAGACTTACAATAAGACGAAAATAATAATTATACCTTCTTTATATAGGAGATGGGGCACTAATGCCTAAGATACTAAGAATAGACTATAAGGTTAAAGCGATACTTAAGATTAACTAACACTAAGAACAAATTACCTTTAACGTACTAAGATCCTCTAGACATAAAGTAGTACTTAGATTACTATAGTTAAGAAGTTATAACCTATATATTAAATAGGATAAAGGAAAGATATCCCTAATACGCTATAAATGTGCATTATAAGCGGTACCTATATATTAGCTAAGTCTAGTAATAAATAAAAGAGAACTTAATATACTCTTATAACTAGAAGTTAATAAATATAAATTAACCTTAGAAGACGCTAGCAGGAACTACTAGGTTAAGAACTATAAGAATATAAGTATTAGTATAGCTTATAATATTCTAAAACAGTATAAGAAATAGAAACATCTGTTTTAAGAAAGGGAAGAAAAAGCAAACCTACCTAAGCACTAACCCTAGGATTATACGATTAACCTAGAAGAAGGGAAAGTACTACCCTTTAGACTACTCTACGCGAAAATAGGCAAAGAACTTAAATAGGAATAGGAATTTATAAGAAAAAACCTAGAAAAGGGGTATATTTAAACCTTAAAATTACTAGTAGCTAGCCTATTTACCTTTGTATAGAAGAAGGATGGAGAACTATGACTATATATAGATTATTAGTAACTTAACGCGATAACTATTAAAAACTAATATCTATTACCTAACGCAGCTAAGCTAAGAGACAGACTTGCGAAAGCTACTATCTTTACCTTACTAGATCTTTAAAATAGATACTACCTTATACGGATAAAAGAAGGAGAAGAATAGAAGATAGTATTTAGGTTAAGATATAAACTTTATAAATATCTAGTTATACCCTTTAGACTTACTAATGCACTAGTAACATTCTAAGCGCTTATTAATAACGTACTATAAGAACACCTTAACATATTCGTTATTACTTATATAGACAACATTCTTATCTTCTCTAAATATAATAAGGATTACTAAAACTATGTTAAGGCGGTACTTAGCGCGCTAAATAAAGCAAACCTACGCCTAAAACTAAAGAAGTGCAAATTTCACGTATAAGAACTTAAGTACCTAGGTTTTATTATAAACGCATAAGGTATTAAGATAAGTTCTAATAAAATTAAAGCTATACGTATATAGCTATAACTAAAGATAGTAAAACATATCTAAGAGTTTCTAGGATTCTACGAATTTAATTAATAGTTTATTAAAAAATACGCAGCAATTACTACACCTCTAATAGAATTTATAAAGAAAAATGTACTATTCGCATAGAGAGATAAATAGGAAAAGGCCTTTTAACTTCTATAAATAGTATATATTACGCTACTAGTACTTATTAACTTCTAAAGCAACACGCTACTGCGGATAGAAACAGACGTAAGCGACTAAGCCCTTAGAGCCTGCGCAAAGTAAGAAAGAAACAAAAAATAGCACCTAATAGCTTACTATTTAAGGAAGCTTACGGATATGGAAACATAATATAATATCTACGATAAAGAACTGTTTATAATTGTTAAAGCACTTAAATACTAGCAAATCTACGCATATAGCTATTCTAAGCTTACTATCTTTACTAATTATAAGAACCTCCTAAGGTTTATAATAATAAAAGATCTTACGCTAAGATAAGTAAGATAGTCTAAGGTACTTAAACAGTATAATTTTAGGATTATATATACACCTAGAAAGGAAAATAGACGCGCAGACGCACTAAGCTAATAAAGTAACTTAGCTAGAGATAAAATAATTACACGCGCTGCTATCCTAGTATAAAATAAAGATAAATTACTTAGCCTATTACAAGAACTTAATACGCTCCTTATAATAGAATAAGAAGTACCTAAAGAATAATAAGAATAAGTTATTAGATAATATTATAACGACCTAATATACGGACACCCTAGCATTATAAGAACTATAGAACTTATCTAGCGTAACTACTAGTTTAAAGGAATAAAATAAAAGGTTATAAACTATATTTAAAAATGCGCAGACTGCTAAAAGAATAAACACGGCATACACGCACTATACGGAGAAATGCAAGCTATCTAGATTCTAGAAGAACCCTAGACTAATATCTCTATAGACTTTGTTACTAGACTACTAAGTTCTAAGGACCTAGTAACTAACACATTATATAATACGATACTAGTAATTATTAATTAATTTACGAAGTACGTAGAAATAATTTCATTCTATAATATGTACACGGTAAGATAACTTAAATTTATAATCCTAGACTAACTAGTTAGGCACTATAGAATACTAAGGATAATTATTAGCAATTAAGACAAGCTGTTTACATTTAACTATTAGACGACATTAATAGCAATTATTAGAATAAAATAAAAACTATTAACGGCCTATTATCTATAAACAGATAGATAAACTAAACGGATAAACAGAACTATAAAAACCTACCTAAAGATATATAGTAATAAACTATAAAATAATTAGGTATTACTACTACTAATAGCTTAATTAGTATATAATAATAAAAAATTAGAAGTAATAGGATAAACACCGTTCTATACAAACTATAAAAGACATCTACATCTCTTTAAAAGAACCTTACTAATAAAAGTATAAACTAAAACAGTAGTTAACGACGCTAAGGACATATATAAAGTATATAAGGAAATAAAGAAAAACATGCAGAAGGCATAATAAAAAAGCATTTAATATAATAACTAAAAACGAAAAACGGCACCTTAGCTAAAGAAGAGGGATAGAGCATATCTACTTATAAAAAATCTTCGCATAATATAACTAAGTAAGGAACTAGACTACGTAAAAGTTAGACTGTTTTTAGTTCTTAAATAAATTAGCCTAGTAAATTATAAACTCTAACTTCTAAGTAATACGAAGGTTTACCTAGTATTTTACGTATTTACCCTAGAACTAGCAGACCCTAGGACACTATTATAAATAACGTTCTACTATTAGAAGAATAAAGATAATAAGTACAAAGTTAAAGCACTACGTAGGTACTGCGAAGTAGACTAATAAGACTTCTAGAATAGCGGCTTCTACTAGAAATAGCTAGTAAAGTAGAAGGGTTATCCTAAGTTAGAAAATATATAGGAACTTAAAGCTAACCTATAAAACTATTAGTAACTACTTAAAGAAGTAAGACTAAGGTTTAACGCCTACTACTATACAGGACAAACGTAACTATAAAGCTAGAATAAAAATAGATAAAAGTAACGCACCCTAGAAAGGTTCTAAGGATAAACTAGCATTTATAACATTATAGCCTGCTACCGCGTCGTCTAGAGCTAATAGAGTAGACTACATTATTAGTAAAAACTCTATACTAATAAAAGTAGCTAGACAGTCCGCCTTAACGTTTACCGCCTTACCCTTAGCCTTAAGCTTTAATGTAAGGTACACGGCCTTCTTTGCAGCACGCTTCTTAGCCTACGCTAGAATCTTCTTATTCTATAGTAACTAGGATATTACCTTTACTAATAGCTTCTTATCTATATCTACCTTTACTTAATATTCCTCTCTAGTCTAATTAAGTAATAACTAAGATATGTTAACGTACAGCTTTCCCGCGCAAACGCACTTAGCACACTTTAAATAAGAATTTAGCATAACGTAGTAACTTAAGCTTTTAGAAAAACACCTATTATAAGAAACGTTAGTAATAGTATTAGCAGCAAGAATTTTATAAAAGAGATAAAGTTAACGTTTATAAGAGTTAGAAGATATAATAACCGCAGAACACTTATAAGGCAGGTAGGGTAAACCGCTTATAAACTAACCCTATAAGATGTTAGGTAATTAAGGATAATTATATAAAGAGGAGAGATAATATTACGACTAGTAGGTTAAATAAGTAATAGGAATAATAATTAGTTACGTACCTAGACGCTAACGGAAGGTACTAAGACATAAATACTAATTATTATTATATTACGTAATTAATAGCCGCGCTAAGA
>MU005597.1:480797-499289 GCA_010405425.1 Lentithecium fluviatile CBS 122367 | reverse complement strand
TAGGAATAGCAGGAACCCTTATAGTTCCTAGTGTTTAACTTAGTTAATAATCTATTATTTAGATTCTATTAAGCATTATTAATTTAACAGTTTTATAACTTTAATACTAACTACCCTATTACTTACTTACGTGATTAACAGCCTCCTTCCTGTCGTTACTCCTACCTAAGAACCAACTTACCCTTATAGGATTAGCTACCCCGTAGGGACGTAACAAGCCCTTAGAGACCTTAGAAGCATCTATAGCTTGCTACACCTTCTAGTTTATTTCTATAGCTCTAGTAGAAGCTATTAAGGCTTTCTTATTTTCTTTTTTAGTAATTTTAATATAGTTCTAAATTTACTTTTAGTCTTTACGAGCTCTCTAAGCTTAAGCTCGCTTAGCTATCTAATTAGCTCTTGCCTTTGCTTAAGCTATTTAAGCCTTAGCCCTTATAACGCGCTTTTTTTATAGTAACCTAGCTTTTAGCTACTAGCTAGCCTTTCTAGCCTAAGCTGCTATTATAGTACGGCCTAGTATTACCTCTAGCCTATTATAAAACTCTCTATTATCCTCTATAACTACTGCCTCTAAGTTAATTCTTTCTATTCTACACCTTATATATAGCTACTAGCTTACCCTACCTTCTATAGCTTAGCGAGCTACGTCTTGTATTCTACTATAATACTATTATTTCTACCTACTATCTTACCTATATTACTTACTATCTTACCTATATTACCTGCTACTCTTGCCCTTATAACATTACGTAGCTCTATCTAATTAACCTTTAACTGCTAAAATATTTATAATTCTTATCCCTGCCCTATTTACTACTACTACTAATTTTGTAAAAACGGTTATATAAGACCCTAACGCCTAAATTAAGTATATCTGCGCTGTAATCGCCTAAGCTAATTCTACTATAGAATAGATAGACTAACTAAACCTATACGTAGTAGAACCTATAGACCTTCTGTAGAGGGCAAAAGAACTTAGAAAATAGCGTTTAGATAATTAATTAACTTTACTACTACTGTCTAGATAGTAGCTAGAGTAATCTATATATACATAGCTTTAAGCTCTTAGGAGCTGTTTCTCCCAAGCTTAGATTAGTATATCTCTGAGCTTCAGATCTTAATTAATCCGGCCGAAGTGCTTGCGCTAATCCACGCGACACCTTCGTACTAAAACACAAAACTCTATATATATAAGGAGAGGCTTAAAGGAATTTGCAACTACTAACGCGAGGAACTTATAGTACTATAGAAAGAGAATGCAGGCCTTTAGGCTCGTATAGGTCTATAGAACTACCTACTACCTACCTAGCTGCTCTACTTTTTATCTCCTATTACCGCGCCCTTAGATTCAGGCGCATTCCCTCTACTACTAAATTAAACTCTAGAAATACTCCTATAAGAATCCTGCAAGCAACGCTATTAGAACGCCTTCTAGACCTAAATAAGTTTAACGGTAACTGCAACGACCTCCGCTAATTTAATATCTAGATATAGATAAAGATAACGCTAAACTAAGACCGTTACTCTACTACTATAGAATTAATAGAATACGTAAATAGCCGCCTAGAAGTAACTCTATACGCGCAAATTCTACTGTATATTTATAATAGTATCTGCACGCTACCTAACTACTATACTATATTTAAAAATTCTAGATTAAAGTTATAGTAACTCTAACCTATTTTATAATGCCTAGTAGTAGCTCTTTCGCCTTTATTAAAAGGGTAATGAGTTTAGCGCCTTCTTCGCGGAGTTTTAATAGCTTATACTAGAAGAAGAGATACCTAATAACGTCCTTTTTATAGTTCTTAAAAATACTATCTTCTATAAGCTCTAGAAAATACTTCTATATAACTCTCCGCCTTGCTGTACGCTTCCTAAATTTGCCTAGCACCTCTAAGACCTAAAGAACTATCGCTATTACTATAAAGCCTTACTAACTAACTTCTGCTATAATACCTGTATGCCGTTAGGCCTTCCTATAAGAAACTGTCGCGTATTCTAGGGTAAAACGATTTATCTATTTACTATTTAAAGCTTGCGATAAGTAAGGGCTATATATAGAGGCTAAGGAGCTGCTAAGATGCTGCGTGTATTAAATCTCTAACGCGTATAATCTCTTAGGGGCTTAGGGTCTGCTTGCTTAGCTAAGTTCTTACGCTACGTTCTCTTTATAGAGCTTCTATGCGATATACCTCCTAGCTCTAAAAGAGTTACTATGCTTAAGCAGAGCTATTAATCTATAAAGGGCTAGTATTAAAAACTACCTATATCGCTAGTACTCGCCTACCCTAATAAGCACCCCCTAGAGGGTAAAGAGTAGATTAGTAAAATAAGTAATTAGATAAGAAGTAATAAATATAAAAGAAATAGGCTTTTATAAAACGCTAAGTAGCTAGCTAGTCTTTCTTACACGCGCAAATAGAGCTACTAAGAATAAAGGTTATTCTACCTAGAAAGGTATTGCTAGCCTAGCTAGTATTAATCTACCCCCTATTAGTAATAAGTATGCTACTCTATCTAGAACGCTTATACTACTAGAGCGCCTCTCTAATTTATATTATACTTATAGAGCTTATACTATAATAGATTCTAGCTATATAGAGTTTAATACCTAACTCTTCTTCTTAAGAGCCTTACGTACGTTCTTCTAATACTTACTATCTAGTCTTTTTCTAATTTTATTAATCTTATTAGCTATTAGTATAGAGCGTAGCTCTTAGAATAATAACCTAGTAAGCGCGTACTTAAGCTAGGCGTAGTTAACTAGCCTCTAGAAGTGTTAGAAGCTTATATAGTAGAGGTAGAAGTGCTACCTACCTATCTTATTAGTTCTACTACTAAGCGTAGTATATATACTCTAGCTAATTTTCTTTATATATAATAGCTAGGAGAACTACTTAGCGTATTAATTAATTATAAGGGTATTAGCAGCGCTAGAGCACGTAAGAGTTTTAAGCTTACGCTCTACCTAGTTTAGATAATATTTTACTACTACGTGTAGGAAGTCTCTAATAGAAAGCGTTATCTTAATCTTATTAAGATTAACGCTTTTAGTATTAGTATACGTCTTATTCTAGTTAAGTAGCTATCTATCTAGTATACTACTTAGGCCTATAAGAAGGCGTTAGATAACCTCTCTATAGGTTAGGTAAACCTACTCTTTCTAATCCTTTTTACTTAAGTAAAGGTCCTTTTTAAGAGCCTTAAGTAGAGCGTAGAGTAACTAATCTTCTATTTATATTCTAGTAAGCTATATTAGGTAGAAATCTACTATAGCGTATACTAGGTTCTATATTACCTAAAGCTTAGTAGCTAGCTATCTATAAATTAATAGTTTAATTTAATATACCTAGAGAGCGTCTATAGTAGTATTAGCAAGATCTAGCACTTTAGGTAGTATGCTTAGAGAGTTAATAGGTGCTAGTAGCTCTAGGTTAATTTAATCCTATATATATTAAGCTTTAGTATAGTACTTAAGCTGCTTATACTATAGTAGAAAGGTAAGATAGCTAGTTAGTTAGGCGCTCGTAATAACTGTTAAGTAGCTCGCAGGCGGTTATTCTATATTAGTAGCAAGGGCTTACTATAGATATACGAAGTAAGAGAAGAAGTAGAAGAATAGATAATAATAAGCGCGCTTAGCTTTAATTAGTACGCAAAGAGAGATGCGTAAACTAAGCTTATAACTATTACGTATTCTAGAGTAAAATAATCTATCTATTTACTATTTAAAGCTCGCGGTACGTAAGGGCTATATACAGAGGCTAAGAAGCTACTAAGTCTTATTATACTATTTAGGCTAATAGAAGCCCACGTAACCTAGTAATAGTATATTAGTAATATTTTATAGAAATGCTAAGACTCATTCTATACTATTTATTTAAATAATATTCTAATCTATAGCTGTACTTATACTTAATATAAGGAATACCTCTATCTTATACTAGAACGCTTATAAAAGGTAGGCCTATACGCCTATATAGAGAAATATAAATTCTTTACTATTAAAATAAAGTTTCTTAGGCATATTATTAGCCGTAATAGGCTCTGTATAGACCTAGCTAAGGTTAATATAGTTATAGAATAGAAGTTATTAACCTATATTATAAATATATAAGCGTTTATTAGATTAATAAACTTCTACTAATAATTTATATATAATTTCTTATAGATTATTAAACTATTAGTTTGCCTAACTAATAAGAGTATCGTCCTCTACTAGATAGAAGAATGCAAAGCTGCCTTCTGCTATTTAAAGATCGCCTTTACTACTAAACCTATACTCGCCTCGTTTAACTAGAAAAAAGAGGTTATTCTAGAGACTAATGCATTTAAATATATTTCTATAGAAGTACTATTATAGTATAGTAATAATAATATTCTCTATTCTTTTACTTTTTTTTTTAAAATAGTACTCTATTATAAAGTATAACTATAAAATCTATAATAAGAAATTACTTACTATAATATAGCGCTAAAGAATAGTAACTAAAGCTTAATAAATACTTCTTACTAATATAGATAATTTTAGACTACTATAACCTAGAATACTTTATATTAACTTAGCTATTAAACTACTATTAAGCCTACTAGTCTAAATTTCTTTCCTATTTTAACTTTAAGATCTATTACTAGCTTAGAAAATATAGCGTAAAATCTAACTCTCTAACTAGAAGATTAGAGAATCTATTAAAGAAAGAGGATAAAAGGCTGTACTACTAAAGCTAAATCCTTTTAAAATCTAAAACCCTTAATTTACTACTAAAGTACCTACTCTTACTATTTATAAATAGTAATAATCCTAAAATAAAGAAAGACTATCTATTTTATAGGCTCGCTACTCTAAAACCTTACTCTAACTACCTAAAGCTAAATTAACAAGAGAAACTATATTCTATATACTCTTAAACCTACTACCTTTACTAAATCTACTGCCTCTGCTAAATCTACTAAATCTACTAAACCTATAGCTCTTACTAAACCTACTAAACTTACTATTTTTAAAAACTTAGAGCCGCCTTCTAATCTAAAGAACCTATTTAAAAAAGATTACTACTATAATCTAATTCCTAACTTTATTTTAGAAGGTATATAGAATAATTACTATAGAAATCTATACCTAACTCTAGTAAAATATAATAAGGCTAATAGCTATCTATAGTACTATAAATAGCTATACGTGCTAGACTATAATAACCTAAAAGCTAAACTACTCTAAAGATACTATAAGAGTTCTATTACTAGCTATATAGACTACTCTAAGATATATAAACTAATATATGCCTATATTACCTGTTAGTGCTATAACTACTATACCTACTACTAGACTATTTTATTCTAAGAAGCTTACTAAGGGGTTCTAAAACCGCTACCTATTTCTATCTAGTTATAAAAAGATATCTTTATTAACGTTATTATATACCTATTATAAAGTAATAGCTATAACGCTGTAATAAATATTATAGACTATCTAACTAAGATAAAGTATCTAGTATTCTACTATATAATCTATAATATAAAAGAAACTATCTATCTATTTATAAACTTCTAAGTATAGTTATCTTAAACTATAGACAGTATTTTATCTCTAAATTTTAGAGATACCTAAACCGCCTACTAAGTATAGATACTCTACTATATATCGCATTCTACCTAGAAATAAACAGTTAGTCTAAAAGAATAAATATAGTAATAAAATAGTATCTCTATACGTACGTTACGTATCTATTAAACGACTAGTCTAACTAGCTACTATTAGCGAAGTTTACTATTATCTTTTTCTACTCTAAAACTACTAGAATATCTCTATTCTTTACTAACTACAGATTCTATCCCCGCCTAGGCTTTAAACTCGCCTTACTTACTACTACTACTACCTTCTGCGACGCTAAAAAGTTTATAAGTAAGATAGCTAATATTACCGCGTATCTTTATTCTAAGCTATTATAGGCTTAGGCTGGCTATAAGAAGGCTGTAAACGCGCGCTATTATCTCGCTTATAGATTTTAGATTAGAGACCTTATCTAGCTAGATGCCTAAAATATTAAGACTCTATAACCTATAAAGAAGCTAGATTAGAAGAATCTTAGTCTATATTAGATAGCTACAAAGTGTTAAGAACTAAGAGTATAGAATAAAGGGCAGAAAGAATAGGATAATACTAATAAAGTAGGGTAGCACTATGCCTTCTATAACTAAGACTATATAATAGTACTATTCTACTAAGGCTAACTATTTAGAATAGTCTAACGATTATGGATAGTACGTAATAAAGGAATAGTATACTTATATATAGAGACCCTAGAAATCCCTATAGTTCCTAGTTGTTAAGATCTAAGAATGTGAAATAAAGGGTAGAAAGGATAGAATAACAGTAATGATGCGGGGCAACGCCGTAGCACTATAACTAAGATTATATAATAACACTATCCCGCTAAGTAGTAACATCCCGCTAAGTAAGGAATAGTTAACTATTCTAGGATAGCTAACCTTCCCGTGCTTTTAGGATAGCGATACTTTAAAGGGATAGCACTACTATATATAGGAATAGCAGGAACCCTATAGTTTCTAGTATTTAATCTTATTAATAATCTATTATTTAGATTCTTATAAGCCCTTATTAATTTAACAGTTTTATAATCTTAATATTAACTATTTAGTTACTTACTTACGTAATTACTAAGCTCTCCCCTGTTATTACTTCTGCCTAAGAACTAACTTACCCTTATAGAATTAGCTACCCTATAGGAACGTAAAACATTAAACACCCTTAATATAAGCGACTTTAAAGGCATTACTATAGTTACTAACTCTAAGAATAAGGCAGCTAAGCTAGACCTATACTATAGAGACTATAACAAACTTAAAGAATAGATCCTTTAACTTAAACTCTACCTTTACGTCTTAGAACCTAAAATAGAGGGTAAGGAGAAAGTTATCCTTATAGTATTATACTTATAAGGCGAAGCAGCTACCTAGATCTAACTATATCTATTAAGCTACCTAGCTAAGAAGAACCGCAAAGGCGACGCTATTAAGTAAATTATTAAGGACTATAAGAACTTTAAGAAAGAACTTAGGCAGCTTTTTAGTATCGCTAACTAAGTACCTCTTACTAAATAAGCTATATAGTAACTCCGTTAGATATATTCTATTACTAATTATGCTATATATTTTAAGAAATACGCTGTGCAGCTTAACTAGGAAGAAGTACCCCTAATAGTTATATATAAGTAAGGCTTAAAACTAAAAATCTATAAAGAACTACTACGCTCTAGAAACCTTATTACCTCTCTAAAGGACCTTTATAAAGAATCTATTAGGATTAATGTTAAGTAGTATAAACTATACTAAGAACTGCGCTAGTAAGGATAGAAGCTACGTCCTAGCTTTAGGAAGCTACCTAATAGCTACTTAATAAAGCATTAAACCTTAGGTAGCTAACTATAACGCTACTAATATAATAATTATAGTTATTAGCTAATAGAAGGAATCTAGTATAATAACTTAAAGAAAAGGAAAATAAGAGGACTAGGCTTTTATAAGCTATACTAGCGCAACTCTAGAGAACCTCTAATAGAACTGTAGTCTTAAGGAGTAGAGACACGTAAATGCTTTATATATAGTAAGCCTAGCTACCTTTAAAAAACTGCTATTCTAAGAATAAGGTTAAGTAACAGCTAAACGTTATATCTAAGAAAAACTAAGAAATAGACGAAGAAGAATAGAACGTAGTTAGCAAAATTAAAAGAATTAACTTAGAAACTATAGAATAATCTAATACTCTAGATAAATAACTGTATAAAGATCTAGAAGAACTTAATAATAAAGAAGAACCTTACTACCTTATTTAGCAAGTATTAATACTACACCTAGATATAAAGAAACCTTACCTAGGTACGCCTATAGTATAGAACTTCCTTAATAACTTTAAAATATAACTACGCGATAGGTATGCTCTACTATATAGGACCCTAGAAAAGAAACCTAAACTTATAGAAGAAAATAGAGAAAGACTTCGCGTAGTTACTTAAAAAATAAAAGATACTATAAAGTATAACTATAAGTATTAAAACGAGAAGTAGAAGTATAATAATAAACTACTAAACTACTAACTACGCTATTACGTTAATATACGTAACCCTAAGTATAAAAGTATAAGCTATATAATATGCATAGATAACTACTATAAGATATACTACGCAGATAAAATTAATAGAAGCTACTTTCCTAGAGCTAGATATTAATGTAAGTAGGAATAGTTTAACTACCTTATAAATAAATGTAATAAACACCTATAGGATAAGCGCGAAGCATAGTACTTTCTATAGAAAACTAATGTAAAAAACATAGCATGCACCCTACTAGTAGACGGCATCTGCATCTAGAATAAATAGCAAAACTGCCTAGAAGCGATATATAAGAAGCATTACTATAAGAAAGAAAAGAATAGTTTTTATTTACACCCTCTAGTATTTACTATATAAATTAATCCTAGATATAGTATAAGATATAAACTATGTAGAGGATAAAGTAATAATAACTATTAAGCACCTAAACTTAGATAACAACCTTTTTTAGACTAAAACTAAGGTAAGAAGACGCCTTCTAAGAGTTTAATACTATAGGTAATAGAGTATTAATAAAACTTACTATCTAAGTTAGAAATATTAAAGCTAGAGCTATAATAGACTTAGGGGTATAGGAGAACTATATCTTACTAACTACTACTAAGAAAGCTAGACTTACGTTAAGATAGAAATAATAATTATACCTTCTCTACGCAGAAGACAGGGCACTAATGCCTAAGATACTAAAAATAGACTATAAGGTTAAAGTAACGCTTAAGATTAATAAACACTAAGAATAGATTACCTTTAATATACTAAGATCTTTTAGTTACGAAGTAGTACTTAGGTTACTATATTTAAGAAGGCATAACCTATATATTAAATAGGATAAAGGAAGGATATCCTTAACGCGCTATAACTGTATATTATAAGCGGTACCTATATATTAGTAGAGTCTAATAATAGATAAAAGAGAACTTAATATACTCTTGTAACTAGAAGTTAATAAATACAAATTAACCTTAAAAGACGCTAGTAGGAACTACTAGGTTAAGAAACGTAAGGATATAAGCATTAGTATAGCTTACAGCATCTCTAACTAATATAAGAAATAGAAATACTTATTTTAAGAAAGGAAAGGAAAAGTAAACCTACCTAAATACTAACCCTAGGATTATACGATTAACCTAGAAGAAGGAAAAGTACTACTATTTAGACTACTCTACGCAAAAACAGGTAAGGAACTTAAATAGAAAAGGAAATTTATAAAGAAAAACCTAGAGAAAGGATATATTTAAACCTTAAAGTTACTAGCAGCTAGCCTATTTACCTTTATAAGAAAGAAGGATAGAGAACTATAACCTTATATAGATTATTAGAGACTTAACGTAATAACTGTTAAAAACTAATATCTATTACTAAACGCAGCTAAACTAAGGGATAGACTTATAAAAGCAACTATTTTTACCTTATTAGACCTTTAAGACAGTTACTACCTTATACAGATAAAAGAAGGTAAAGAATAGAAAATAGTATTCTAATTAAGATACGAACTCTATAAATATTTAGTTATGCCCTTTAAACTTACTAACGTACTAGTAATATCTTAAGCACTAGTTAATAACGTACTAAGAGAATACCTTAACATATTTGTTATTACCTATATAAACAACATTCTTATCTTCTCTAAGTATAATAGAGATTACTAAGGATATATTAAGGCGGTACTTAGCGCACTAGAGGGAGCGAACCTACGTCTAAAACCTAAGAAATGTAAGTTCTATATATAAGAACTTAAATTCTTAGACACTACTATAAACAACGTTCTACTACTAAAAGGATAAAGATAATAAGTATAAAGTTAAAGCACTACGCGGCTACTATAAAGTAAACTAATAGAACTTCTAGAATAGTAACTTCTACTAGAAATATCTAGTAAAGTAGAAAGGTTACTCTAAGTAAGAGAATATAGAGGAACCTAAAGCTAACCTATAAAACTATTAGTAACTACTTAAGAAAGTAAGACTAAGATTTAGCGCTTATTATTATACTAGATAAACGTAACTAAGAAAACTACTCTTAACTAAAGAGCAGCACTATTCTCTATAGTAATAAAAAAACCTAAACTACTAAAAATAGACTTTAAAGAAACTAAGTATAAGAAGTTATTAAAAAGCTAATTTAGTAAAGAATTAGAAAGAAGACTATTAACCTGTAACTAGCCTAGGTTAGCAGGGACTATACCTATAGAAGATAAAGATAGCGTACTTAACTTATCTAATTAGTTCTAGACCTATAATAAGGTAAGGTTATAACGCGCTATATTTTACTTATAACTCTTTAGCTCTACTAGTTTGCGCTACGCGTAAGTAACTACCTAAGTAATCTACGTAGCAGACTTCTCTATATAAAAAAGCGCTAACTTCTTCTTACGTTTCTTCTACTCTACCTTCTTCTACTTCTCCTTAGGAATAAATAGACTATATTTAGCCTTTACTATAATATATCTATAAAACACTATAGACTCTTCTCTTTATAATAACTATACTAAAATAATATCTCTTATATAGCCGTACGTATACGTGCTGCCTAGAATTAACGCTCTAAGGTAGAAGTTTCCTTAGAAGGCGCACGCGCTCTGTTAGTTTATTATTCCTTAGGCATAGTTAGTAAAGCCTAGAGAATATAAATAAGCGCGGGGCACTATAGACTTTATACCTACAATTAATATAGCATAGAAGGATAAGCTAGGGTATTAGGACGATTAACTAGAAAAAGGGAAGGTAATATTAAGATCTAAGAATATAGAATAAAGAGTAGAAAGGATAGAATAACAGTAATAGTATAGAGCAAAGCCGTAGCACTATAACTAAGATTATATAATAATACTATCCTACTAAGTAGTAACATCCTGCTAAGCAAGAAATAGTTAACTATCCTAGAATAGCTAACCTTCTCGTGCTTTTAGGATAGCGATACTTTAAAGAGATAGCACTGCTGTATATAGAAACAGTAGGAACCCTATAGTTCCTAGTATTTAACCTTATTAATAATCTATTATTTAGATTCTTATAAGCCCTTATTAATTTAACGGTTTTATAATCTTAATATTAACTATTTAGTTACTTACTTACGTAATTACTAACCTCTCCCCTATTATTACTCCTGCCTAAGAACTAACTTACCCTTATAGGATTAGCTACCCCGTAGGGACGTAACACTAGTATTTAATCTATTTAATAATCTATTACTTAAATTCTATTAGGCCATTATTAATTTAACTATTTTACGACTTTAATACTTATAGCTCTATTACTTACTTACGTAATTAATATCCTCTACTCTTCTTTATTACTTCTATCTAAGAATAAACTATATATCTTAGAACTAGCTACCCTAAAGACTGTAACATTTTAAACACCTTTAATATAAGCGATTTTAAAGGTATTACTCTAGTTATTAACCCTAAGAATAAGGCAGCTAAGCTAGACCTGTATAATAGAGATTATAATAAGCTTACTAAATAGCTTCTTTAACTTACAATCTACTTTTATGTCTCTAGATAGAAGTAGAAGGATAAGAAGAATGTTATCTTTAAAGCTATATATTTAAGTGGTAAAGCAGCTAACTAGATTAAGCTATATCTAATAAATTACCAAGCTAAAGAGAACCGCGAAGGCAATCTAATTAACTAAGTTATTAAAGAATATAAGAACTTTAAGAATAAACTTAAATAACTCTTTAGTATTATAAATAATGTACCTATTATTAAAAGAGCTATTTAGTAACTCTAATAGACGTACTCTATTATAGATTACGCTACGTACTTTAAGAAGTATGCAGTATAGCTTAAATAGAAAAAAACAGTCTTAATAGTTATATATAAATAAGGACTAAAACCTAAAATCTATAAAGAATTACTTTAATCTAGAAACCTTATAACTATGCTAAAGAACCTCTATAAAGAAACTATCTAAATTAACTCTAAATAGTATAAACTGCACTAAGAACTACGCTAATAAAGATAGAAACTATATTATAGCTATAAGAAACCGTCTAGTGTTTACCTATTTATCTAATATAACTAGCTTAGTTATTATATTAATATAACGCCTACCTTCGCCCTATATTAGCATTCTACTAGAATAGGCCTAGTACGTGCCTGGTTACGTAACAGCCCTTATATAGCCTTAGTATTACACTACTACAACTCTATAAGAATTTATCTTATTTATATCTAAATTTATACCTTTACTTCTTAAATGCCTATACCTGCCTACTATATAATGCTTTATAATTTAAATTCTTCTATGTATTATTAGATAATAGTTAGTTATTTTATCTAAAAATAATTTTTTCTTATATACGCGTTACGCGTTAAAAACCTTCTATCTATAAGAAGATAGTTAGTATAATATAAAACTAGACGCGCACTAGTAACGCGCTATCTATTTTCTATATAATACCTAGTTTTAATTTTATAAAGTAATTAATCTAGGAAATTCTTTTCTATGCCTAAAGAGTTACTAGTAAGATTAAGTAGCTTTTAGATAAAGAAGAATATATTAAGGGATATTAATTTAATTCTAGTAAGCTAGTAGATAATATAGGCTTATATAGAATATACCTAGGTAACTCTTAGAACCTAAGCAGAGCGCAGCTAGAGTAAATAGAAACTAGTAATATAAGAGTAACTCGTAATGCTACTAGAGCTTAAGGTAAGTAACTAGCTAGGTAAGCCTTCTAGCTATCTATAGAAGTAGACTAGTTATACTAAGCTTTTATAATAGCATAATATCTCTTTATAGATAAGTATAATATACATATCTAGAAGCTTTATTTTATATCTATAGTATTCTATATACTCTCTAATATATTTCTAACTATTAACCTAAGTAAAGTAATTCTTATAGACGCGTTCTAATAGTACTATACTCTTTAAGTCAGCTAGGCTAACTCTAAAGAGATTAAGAAGGCTTAGGCTAAACTTAATATAGCTTAAACCTTATTTAGTTTTGCTCTAATAACGTCCCGCTCTATGCCCTTATATAATAAGGTAGAACTTACATATAAAAGCCTTCTTAACCTAATAAAGGCTTCTAACGCTTTAATCTTAGGCTTAAATAAGAGAGCTTCTATCTCTTAGTAAGTAGAGCGCTAGATTAATAAAGTATAGACGCACTTTACTATTTACTTTACTACTATTAATAGTACTAAATATACTATATAGGTAATTATGCTTATTAAGTATAAAGTATATAAAAACCTTCTAACTAGAGCTATTAGGAGCTAGAAGATTACTAACTAGGTAGAACTATAGGCTAAACTAAAATACCTTATTTAAGATTCTATTCTTATAAAGTTTAATTACTACTATTAATTCTAGATAGCTAAGTAGAGAGTAGAGAACTTATTTAACGTATATCTTAACTACCTTATAGCGTATAAGGTGGCACTAAAACAGCTTATACTTAGAGATAATATAGTAAAAATATTCTTTATCTAAAGTAAATGCCTACAATCTCTTAATATAAAATATAGTATAGAGGCTAACTTAAAAATATAAGGAAGTAGTTCTAGTTTAAATAAGGAATCTAGAATATAGAGACTACTATATAGACTACTATCTCTTTAAGTAAGACCTAATAGAGATCTAGCTTAAGCTAAACCTCTACCTATAAGAGACTAGGCTTTATAATATTAGCTTCTAACTCTAACTAAAAGAAATAGAACTAATAACTTTTATAATCTTAGTAATTATAGTTAACGCTAATAGTACTATTATACCCTAATAGTATAGCCTCTAACTAAACTTCTAATATAGAATACTACTATAAGAAATAGTATAAGAATTATAATTAGAGTAATAGTAATAAGTATAAAGATAAAAGATCTTTCTAACCTTTTAAGGTTATTTCCTAATTAGGCTTAGTTCTACTAATAAGTTATGCTTATTAATAGATGCTACATTTAATCCTCTCTAGAATGCTATATAGCTTATTATATAAGCTTTACTAATAATAAAGATATTAAGAGTGGCAATTATTTAAAATTAAGATATCTAGAAAGTTCTACTACTTTCTATTACCTTCTAAATACATAATAAGTATTAAAAATTTAATATTTCTAATATTATTAAATATTATGTAATATATTCTAGAATTCTTTAAAATTAATTATATATTAGTAAGTAGAAGATTCTAGAATAATAAAAAGATGTATATAAGAAGCTCTTGCTTCGCTCTTAGATAGTTTCTTCTTTACCTAGAATTTAATATAGGAATATTATACATAATATTCTATATTACCTTATTACTTCTTTACTATATTCTTATTAGTTACTTCTGCTCTTTAATTACTATTTATAGTAGTTTCTAGGTCCTACTATTAATAGAAAGAAGCTAGGACTAAAGGAATTCCTCCTCCTCTCGTTCCTTCTTTATAATAAGTTCTTAAGAACTCTACTAACTTATTAAAAAAAAGGCTCTAGTAGTTAATATAGCTAATATACTACTAAGATAAAATAAGTATAGTAATTTAAATTAGGTAGTAGTAGATATATAAGTTTATTACTCTATTATCTTTTTAGCTATATCTTAAGCCCTTTTTAATATAGGCTTAGACTTAAACATTATTAAAGAGGACCTTATACTATAGTACAACTATTTTTAGAATACTTAAAAAAGTAGATCTAATACTTATTAGATCTTAGGTACGCCCTGGCATCTAGGTAAACTATATATAGTAACTACTACTATGTATAACGCTAAAGGCATTAAATAGACTACTAGGCTGTTAGTATTCTAGGTAAGTTCTATATAAGATTATAACCTTATACTTAGATAGCTATAGCTCTATAAGGCAGACCCTTATATTAATATATAAAATAGATTATTTATATAGCAGCCTAGAGATTTAGATAGTAAATAATAATAGTTTAAAGCTAAGCCCTTAGGCGTACTATAGAACCTTTAGCTAGAAGAAGAAGTATATATACTCTTTCTAGATAGGCTCTACGTACGTTCTATAAAAGTACTAGAGTACTAGTTTCTCTTAAATTCTAATTAAATAGTTAAGATTCCTCTATTTAATTCTAAACTAATATTCTAACTAGCTACAGCTAAAGGTAGTAATAAGGTTTAAAATATACTATATTTTTATAACTAAGGGCTTCTCTAGTTAAAGAATTAGACACTATAGTTATATAATTACCTAGCTTAGTATATAAGAGAATATCTAGAACTAAAGTAGCTACTAGAGGCTATAGTCTTAATAGTAGTATACTTAGTAATAGAAACACCCTTATATAGAGTTATAGTTACCTTTATTAGGCCGTATTAGGGTTCTAGGCACTCCGTAACCTTTTTCTAGAATAAAGCAGATCCTAATATAGATAAACTAGACTCTAAGAAGATAGTATTAATTCTATCTTATCTTTATAATAAAGCGCGGTGTTTTAATAAGAGACTAGTAGGTACGATTACCTTAAACTTAGAGTATATTTACGTTACTAAATTAGAAGAAGGCAAGACGCTACTAAATCTCTTAATCTATAACCTTTCTAGGAAAGAGCTAGATATTCTATAGAAGTACCTTATTTCTTCTCTAAAGAAGGGATAGATCTAGCCTAGTAAGTCTCTAGCTAGGGCCTTAATACTTTTTATACTTAAGGTAGATAGTATACTTTAACTATATATTAATTACTAGAAGCTATATTAAGCTATAATTAAGAATTATTACCTAATACCCCTAGTAAGTAAGATGCTAGATTACCTCTTTTACTTAAAGGTATTTATAATGCTTAACCTTCGCAATGCCTACTATAGGCTTTATATTAAGAAGAGGGATAAGTAGAAGATAGCTCTTAAAATGCGCTATAGCTATTTTAAATATCTTATTATACTATTTAATCTTGTAAACACTCTAGTAACTTTTTAGTTATATATCTAGAAGGCGCTAGAAGGCTTAATTAACTAGACGTACGTTATCTATCTAGATAATATTCTAATATACTCTAAGAACAAAGCGGATTACGAACAGTACGTACGTGAAGTTTTAAAGAGGCTATATAAATAGGGTCTTTTCTATAAAGCCTTAAAATACGCCTTTTTAATAAAATACGTAGAGTTCTTAGATTTTAGTATTACTCTAGAAGGTATAGTAATAGACTCTATCTATATATAAACTATTTAAGAGTAGCTAGAGCCTAAGGGCTACTAGAATATTTAGTAATTTCTACAGTTTATAAACTTTTACTAGAGGTTTATCTATAGATACTTTAATATTATTTACCTACTTTTACATTATATATGTTACGTCCCTACGGGATAGCTAGTCCTATAAGGGTAAGTTAGTTCTTAAGTAGGAGCGACGACAGAAGAAGGTTGTTAATTACGTAAGTAAGTAACAGGGTAGTTAGTATTAAAGTTATAAAACTGTTAAATTAATAATGCTTAATAGAATCTAAATAATAGATTGTTAACTAAGTTAAACACTAGGAACTATAGGGTTCCTATTATTCCTATATATAGCGATGCTATCCTTTTAAAGTACTGCTATCCTAAAAGCACGAGATAGTTAGCTATCTAGGGATAGTTAACTATCCCTCGCTTAGCGGGATGTTGTGGCTTAGCAGGATAGTGTTATTACCTAATCTTAGTTGCGGTGTTATAGCGTTGCCCCGCATTATTACTGTTATCCTATCCTTTCTACCCTTTATTCTACATTCTTAGATCTTAATATTACCTCTCCTCTTCCTAGGTAATCGTCCTAATACCCCTACTTATCCTTCTATACTATATTAACTGTTAGTATAAAGTCTATAGTGCCCCGCGCTTTATTTATGTTCTATAAACCTTACTAACTATACCTAAGGAATAACAGACTAATAGAGCGCGTGCGCCTTATAGAGAAACTTCTACTTTAGAGTATTAATCCTAGGCAGCGCGTGTGCGCGCGGCTATGTAAAAGATATTATTTTAGTATAGTTATTATAAGAAGAAGGGTTTATAGTATTTTATAGATACTATATCTAGTTATTACGCTAGGTATATTATAGTAAAGGCTAAGTGTAGTCTATTTATTTCTAAAGAGGAGTAGGAGAAGGTAGAGTAGAAGAAATATAAGAAGGAGTTAGCGCTTCTTTATACAGAGGAGTTTACTGCGTAAATTAATTAGGTAGTTACTTACGCGCAGCGTAAACTAGTAGAGTTAAAGAGTTATAAGTAAAATATAGCGCGTTATAACCTTACCTTACTATAGGTTTAGAACTAATTAAATAAGTTAAGTACGCTATCTTTATCTCCTATAGGTATAGTCCCTGCTAACCTAGGCTAGTTATAAATTAATAGTCTTCCTTCTAATCCTTTATTAGATTAGCTTCTTAATAATTTCTTATTCTTAGTTTCTTTAGAGTCTATTCTTAGCAGTTTAGAATTTTTCGCTGTTATAGAGGATAGTGCTGCTCTCTAGCTAAGAGTAGTTTTCTTAGTTACGTTTATCTAGTGTAATAATAGGTATTAAATCTTAGTCTTACTTCTTTAAGTAGTTGCTAATAGTTCTATAGGTTAGCTTTAGGTTCCTATATATTTTCTAACTTAGGATAACCTTTCTATTTTACTAGCTACTCCTAGTAGAAGTTGCTATTCTAGAAGTTCTATTAGTTATTACGACCGGTGGGTCGAACAAGCAACAGGAACAATGATTGGTCGCGTACCTAGACGATGACGAAAGGTACTAAGATAAGGAACACTAATTATTATCGTATCACGTAATCGATAGCCGCGCTAAGGACTAGCGATAGCTTTAGTAGGAACTATTACAACTATTAATAGCCCTGCAGCCAACTATTAACACTAAAGCTATAAGTATATAGGAATAGCAGGAACCCTTATAGTTCCTAGTGTTTAACTTAGTTAACAATCTATTATTTAGATTCTATTAAGTATTATTAATTTAACAGTTTTATAACTTTAATACTAACTATCCTATTACTTACTTACGTAATTAACAACCTCCTCCCTATTATCGCTCCTACCTAAGAACTAACTTACTCTTATAGAACTAGCTACCCCATAGGGACGTAATATATTAAATACCCTTAACATAAGCAACTTTAAAGGTATTACTATAGTTACTAACCCTAAGAATAAGGCCGCTAAGCTAGACCTGTACTATAAAGACTATAATAAACTTAAAGGATAGATCCTTTAACTTAAACTCTACTTTTACGTCTTAGAACCTAAAATAGAGGGTAAGAAGAAAGTTATCCTTATAGCATCGTACTTACAAGGCGAAGTAGCTACCTAGATCTAACTATACCTCTTAAGCTACCTAGCTAAGAAGAATCGCGAAGGCGACGCTATTAACTAGATTATTAAAGACTATAAGAACTTTAAGAAAGAACTTAGGTAGCTTTTTA
>MU005597.1:448193-466966 GCA_010405425.1 Lentithecium fluviatile CBS 122367 | reverse complement strand
TATACTATAATAAAAAGCTATACTATAATAAAAAGCTATACTATAATAAAAAGCTATACTATATATAAAGTATATATTTATACGCAGAGCGATATAACGCATAGCATCTCTCTAGCTAATATAAAATTACGTAATTCTAAATTACGTAAGCCTATAAGCTTATGCGCAGTTCGCCTTCTAAAATATCTCTAGCTTTACCTAAATATAGAGGAGATAGTAATTACTAGAATTAATTACCTACCTCTTTATTCTATATACTATATATATTATATAAACCTATATATTTTACTAAATAGTAGTAACTCTACTATGCAGCTAGCTGCAACAGCCCTATTAATAGTATATAAATTTAAAAGTAAATTATAGATCTTAAAAGAGAATTAAGAAATATACTAAGCTTAGAAATATATAAAGGTTAAAGGTATTATATAAATAGAGATATAGCTAAGAATATAATATATATCTATTTTTAAATACTAATACTTACTAGTATATTTAACCTAATTATTATAGTAGTTTTAGTACTTCTCTTAGTAAATCTTTAGTATAAACTAGTAATAATTATAGGTATTATATATCTTTATACGTTTCTTATTAAGTACTTTATAGAATTTATATATATAGCTTTTATCTTATACTTTAGAGGCTTAGTAGCTATAGAATAGCGCCTATAGCTTAGTTTAAAGATAGATAGCCCTTCTAGTATAGGCTAGTAGCCTCTATAGCTTAACACCCTTTTCTACTAGTAAAATCTAAATTTAGAGATAGTAAATTATAGTTTTAATTCTAACTATATACCCCTACTCGCTAAGGTAGGCGAGGACTTTTAAAAGGCGTCTCTGTAGCTAGTGCGGATGCAGCGCAGGTGGCTTCTATAGCTAGTACCTAGTACAGTGGCTGGTGCGGATGCAGCGCGGTAGCTTCTGTGGCTAGTACCTAGTGCAGTGGCTTGTGCGGATGCAGCGCGGTAGCTTCTGTGGCTAGTACCTAGTACAGTGGCTGGTGCGGATGCAGCGCTGCTAATTAGCTTATATTGCCTGCTAAAGTTTATGCGAATTTCTTATGATATAAGCAAAAATCGCCTAAAGAGGAAATTAACAGGGATGCGATAGGGATATTCTATTTAGCGAGACTAATTGTATATTGCTACGCTCGTTCCTCGCTTCGTAATAACAACCTACTAGGTAGTTATTATAGCATAGATAAAATAGTTAAACTTCTTTAGCGTAAATATTAGTAGCCTAAACTACGCGTAGATATAAATAAGTATATTTATAGCTGCGTAGCCTACTAAATAAATAAAGTCTAATAGTATAAGCTATAAGGTTAGCTAGAATTAATTCTACTACCTTCTTAGCCTTATTAATACTACTTTCTAGATTTTATTATAGACCTTCTAGTCTTAGTAGACTCTAAGGGTAATTAATATAACTTAGTTTTTATTCTTATTAATTACTTTGTGAAGTATATTTAGTACCTTTCTATTATAAAGAAGATTCTAGCCTAGGCGCTAGCTAATATACTTTTTAATAAAGTATTTACTAAGATTAGACCTCTATTATTACTAATCTCTAATAGGGGCTTAGTATTTATAAGCGAGTTCTAGATAGATATCTACTACTATTTTAATATTACTAGATAAATAAGTATAGCGTTCTATCCTTAGACTAATAGTTAAATATAAAGGTAGAACTAGAAGCTAGAGGTATACTTACGCAAGTATATAAACTACTAGTAAGATAACTATGTAAATTTACTACTAATAGCTAAGTATATATATAACTTTAAGAGGCACTTTAGCTATAGCTACTTACTAATTTAAGTTACTATAGGCGTTAAACCTAAGAGTTTTAATAGTTTAGAGAATAAGCACTAGCTATAGCTAGCTCTCTTAAACTAGAATACTACTAAAAAGACCCTAGATATCTACTAGCGCATTAAGAACTATTTTAACTAAAAAGCGCAGGCGTATTCTAATATATGTAGTATATTAATATATGCTTAAGAAAGCTAACGTTACTAGTATAATACTAAGTAAATAAATAAGCACTTTATAGTTAGAGACTAGGTTATTTTAAAATTAATCTATATTAAAATAAAGCGCTCTTTAAAGAAGCTTAACGCTAAATTTATAACTCTATTCCCTATTATAGTAAGGTATAGGAAGCTTAGCTACTAACTTAAGCTTCCTCTATCTATATTCTACTTATATTCTATTATTTACGTCTCTCTACTTAAGAAGTAGATAACACTATAAGATAGCTTAAACTTTAAGCTAGGCTCTATAGAACACCTAGAGTTAGATAATAGTAGCTAGTATAAAGTAAAAGCTATACTAGCCTATAAGATAGTTAATAACTAGCGCTTCTTTTATATTAAATAGCTAGGCTAGCTGCTAGAGTAAAGTATATAGGAACTAGAGGCTATACTTTATAATTACGTAGAGCTTCTAGAAGAATATTAATAGAATCCTATAAATAGAACTACTACTTATAAATAGTAATATAGAACTAGTAATATATTACTAAGTATCTAAATTATAGATAAAACTATACTACGTTACCTATAGAGTTATAAGAGAAAAGCCCTATAGAAAATCTAAGAATTAAGCTATATAGCTACTTATTAGGACTCTGCCTAATAAGTAATCTAAAAGTTAGACCTCTAAATATTCTATATATAGTTATAGCTTAAAGTAGAATAATAAGGCTATAGCTTTATATATAATTAATATTTAATTAATCCTCTATATATACTAAAGAACTTATAACCCTTTAGTAAGGGGAATTCTATATATAGGTATTATTAGTAAGAGTATATAAGATATTACTACCTATAGAAGAACTAGGCGCAAACTAGTAAAAATTATTCTAGGATATTAGTACTATATAATCTAGCGTATTAGGGCTATAGTAGTACTAGTAACGCTTAGAGTTAGTTACTAAACTAGACGTAGAATTACTACTATTAATAACTTACGTAAAGTGCGCCTCTATCCTCTTATAGGCTATAAAGTTAGTAGGTATTATATAACCTACGCTATCTAAACCCTATTTTAAAACCTTAGCACTTTCTAGGAATATACGTAGAAAGCGTATAGAAAGAAAAGAAAAAGATACCTATCTAGTATTAAGTAAAGTTATTCTTATAAGACGCGAAACGCTATTATATATACTTAAGCTTTCTACTATTAAGTTTCTAAAGACGTTTAATCTTAGAACGCTAGTAGATTATATTGTAATTTATAGTAATAGCGTAGGTATATATCTCTACTTAGATATTATTAGCCTTAGAATAGTAAGTAGCATTATAACGCTTAGCTTATATAATATAGAATATTAGAATGTTAAAGTACTAATAGAAAGTTAGCTTAACCTATCTAGAAAGTTAGTAGAGACCTATCTTTATAGTAGGAAAGAGGTAAATATACTAAAAAATAAGTATTATACTACTTTATATAGTGCTTATAGATCGCAAAGGTATTAGTCTTAGAGTACTACTTACCTCTAGCTACCTTCTAAAGCTTTTAAATAGTAATGCTCTTCGCGTAAAATAGAGGAAGATACGCCTAGTACTAATAATATACTAAAGAAGGCTAGCTATTAAGGTGCGTAGGAAGTAAATAGACTATCTATAAAAGAACCTTATTTCTATACTACTTAGAAGAAGTAATAGGTATAGTAAAATTAAGAAGTTAGACTAATATAAATGTTAAGCTAAGAATAAAGATAGAAAATAAAACCTATAAGTTAACTACCTATACTAATATACCTTCTAAAGCTATCTTTTATATAACTTAGACACTCTCTATAATATATCTACCCTCTTTATATCTATATACTAACGCACTAGCTATAATTATATACTATACGTTAGGAAATAAATCCTACTCTACTACTTTATAGAGTAATTAAGAGTTATAGTAATAAGTAACCTCTTATTTATAAATAAGAATATTATACGCTATTCTATTTATATACTTAGTAAGCTATAGCCTTAAACGTAAATACCTCTAAGAGGTAGTCTCCCTATTTACGTATAAATAATAGAACCTAGGGCGATAGTGCTGCGTAACTATACTAGAAGCATTCCGCTCTAGCTTCGCACTACTACTATTTAAGAACCTATAGAATAGAACTATAGCGCTACTAAGACTACTAAAAGATTAGAAAAAGCTACGCACTATTAGAACTTATCTAGAAATTCTTTATATAAAGGATAGAATATACGCGCTCTAGCCTCTATATTACCTTAGATATCTTCTCTATAATACGTTTTTACATTAAAAGAGGTTTTTTAGGAGTTTAGTACTAAGCGTAAACCTTTTTCTTTTCTTAAAGTAAGGGCTTAGGGGCTTAAACCTATTCTTAAGCATTAAAATAGCGCTTAATAAGAGGGGGGGCTATATAACATCTATCTTTACCCCTTATTAGTATTCTACTAGAATAGGCCTAGCACGTGCCTAGTTACATAACAGCTCTTATATAGCCTTAGTATTACACTACTATAACTCTATAAGGTTTTATCTTATCTCTATCTAAATTTATATCTTTGCTTCTTAAGTGCCTACACTCGCCTATTATGCAGTGCCTTACAGTATTCTAATGTTCTTTAACCTTAGGATTACTTAATCTCCTATACTAAAGTGCTTATCTAAGCGCTTAGTGTTATACTATTTAACCTAATGCTGCTATACCTACTTAAGGCATAAGCGTACTACTTTCTACTATTTATTCTATCTTATAACATAGGTAACTTCTTAGTCCTATAGGTCTAGTATCTTTCTAGACTCTTTCTATATCTAGAGCGGGTGCTAGAGCTAGTAATTATCTTTAATACTATTAAACGCTTTTAGGATAATGCTGTACGCTACGCGTATAGAGCATTCGCTATAAGATAAATATTTCTTAGAGTTATAAGCGTACTTCGCGTATAGTAGTAGCTTATACTAGTTATCCTATTAATAGTTAATATATAGTTATAAGAATAAGTTAAGCTTTTAATTCTAGCACTTAGTTTACTCGTTCGTTTATAGATAAAAGGCTGTACTTAATTAATAGTTAGTCTTTAGATAAAAGCAGAGGTTAGACTAGAACTAGCTAGTAAGGATAGATTCTTAGTTAAAAATAAGGATATCTAGCGGTCCTATCTTAATAAAGCAGTGCTCCTTAAGAAGATAAGCTAGTCCTCTCGCTATAATTATCTTAGTAATAGGAAAGTATTAGACATACTTTAAAAAGCAGTTAATTAGTACTAGAATTAAGTTATATATTCTACCTATTAAGTCTTTTAACTACGTTCGGTTAGTAATAAAATCTAATAAATAGTGTCTCTATAGGAATATAGATAGGGGTAAAGGTTCTAGTAACTCCTAAGACTTATGCCGCTAAATTTTTTCTAGTTAATATAGTGCGTACCTTATAAGGTACTTATAAATGTCTTAGTAAAGGTATAGCTAGTAGTACTTTCTTTTTAAAAGATCTATAGTCTTATTAATACTATAATACCCTTCTATTAGATTATTATAGTTCTTTACTAGGATGTTTTAACGTAAGGCTTTATTATCTAGAATCTACACTTTTATATTTCTACGCAGGACTCCTATAGGATTATTCTTCTAAAAGGGTGCGCCTTTCTTTAATTTACCTATCTTCCTTTCTATTAAGAGTGCATTTAATTTATAGGCCTAATTACTCTCTTACATCTATTTAATATACTTAGAGAGACATTCTAGAATGTTTAGAGTAAAAGCGTGTTTATCTCGCATAGCTATAATAGTAAGATAGTTTAGTAACATTATTCTATAGAAAAAGAGGTAATAAAGAAACTTCTCTATAATATTCTAGGTTTATTACTACTGTATATTATAGGTTTCCTATAGAAATCCTATAGCACTTTAGAATTAACTATCCTATAACTGTTATAGTCTATAGAAATAATAGATTAAGTTAATAGAGGCGTACCTCTAGAAACTAACGCTATGTTAGGAAATTTCTTATTAGGTAGATTTAGGCCTTCTCTAAGACTTATATAGTTTCCTACTAGAATCTGTCGCGTAGGAGCCCTACAAAGGGAACGTGGCGCGAGAACTTAGCTAAGCGAGCGGACCCTAAGCCTCTAAGAGATCGTACGCGTTAGAGATTTAATACTCGCAGCGTCTTAGTAGCTCCTAGCCTCTATATATAGCCCTTGCTCGCCGCGAGCTTTAAATAGTAAATAGATAGATCGTTTTACCCCAGAACACGCGACAGAATTCTATTAGGTAAAGTTATACTATATGCTACCTAACTAGCGTAATAAGCTATAAACCTCTAGATAGTCTATACCTAAAACTTTTACTATAAAGTTAGGAGTATTACGTTTTATAGTAACTTTTCTTCTTCTAAAGAGAATTCTTTTATGTAGTTAGGTCTTCTTAACAGTCTATTAGCTAGATTCTTAGAACTAGGCTTATATTTAATCTTAAAGTTAAATTAAGCTAGCTCTTCTACCTAGCGCGCCTGCTTAGATAAGAGCTTCTTTATTATTATAAAGTAGCGCAGATTGTTATAATTAGAGAGCATCTAGATTATACTTAAAGCGTACTTTAGGTAATGCTGCTAATATTAGAAGCTCTCTATAATTATACAGAGTGACATAAAAAAGAGGATTCTTTTTTAAGAGCTTTTTTTAAAGCTTATAACTATATAACTAGAAAAGCTATAAGAATAAAAAATATATCGTTAGAAAGAGAATTTCTAGTACTTTTTTATCTATTTATTAGTCAGAGCTTAGTAATAGCATTTAACGAGATATAGATAAAGATATTAGACTTATTTTTTTTCTTAAACTTTAGTTCTATATAACTTTTTTTTAACGCATAGAATTTCTTTATTTTTATATATAGTATAATATAGTACTATATCTATATATAGAAAAAAATTATAGTAGGTTTACTAATAAAATTCGAAGAGATATTAGATAGTAAAAAATAAGACTTTTTTAATATAAATATATTATTACTAAGCTTTAATACTTAGTATACCAGCCCTTAGCTTCTATAACCGCCTGGTATTGTCTTGGCATAGATAATATACAATTATCTATAACCTCTTAAGGTATATTATTCCACTCTTCTAAAATAGCTCTTTTAAAGGCCTCTATACTTTCTTAGCTAGTCCCCTCGCCTAGATCTTTCCTATTTCTTTTATTTAGTCTATCTTTAAGTATAGACCATATATTTTCAATAGGATTTAAATCAGGGCTAGAGGGGGGGTAAGGAAAAAGAGATATTTTATTTCTTTTATACTAAGCTTCTGTATTTTTAGCTCGGTAGATTCGTAGGTTATCTTGTTAAAATTTTCACCCTAGATAGAGAAAAATTAGTACCTTTGTTTAGTTAAATTAGAATTTAAATAACTTATTAAGTTATTAAGATATTTAAAGAAAACGATTAAAAGAATAAGAATATTAACTTACCTCTTTTTATAGAAGGTTTAACTATAGGTATTAAAATAATTCTTATATATTTACTACTAGTATTACTAGTAGTATTTATAGGGTCTTTAATAAAGACTAAATTACTTCTTCCTCCTATCTAAATAGAGCTCTAAACTTAGATAGTAATATCTCTACCTAATATTTATATTAGTAAGCTAGTTATAAAAAAAATAGAAAAGTAATATACTATTTCTAGTATATTTAAGAAAAAAAAATAGAAAAACGTACTAGTAGTAGAGGAAGAAGTAATTTCTTTTGCCGCCTTCTAATTTCCCTTTTTTCTATAATTTTCAGCTCTAGCTTCATGCCCCCTTTCTATTGCTAACTCATCTGAAAATATAACTTTATTAAAAGCTATATTTGTTAGATTTTTCTCTTGTTCCTTATAATATAATAACCTCTTTCTAGCTTTTTCTTTATTTAAATAATGTTTTTTAGAACTTCTCTTTAAAGTATATTCTTCTTTCTTTAAAAACCTTTGTAACGATCTCTTACTAATAGAAAGGTTATTTTCTATTAGTAATCTTTTATTAACCTTTTTAGGACTTCTAGTTAAGTCTCTATTAATAATTCTTTTTTCTCTAGAAGATAGCTTTTCTATTCTACCTTTACTAGCTCTTTCTAGTTTAAATTCTTTATTTTTTCTATTAATTCGATTTATAGCGTTAAGAATAGAAACTTTAGGTCTATTTAAAGTAGTAGAAATAGTAGAAATAGAGGTTTTAGCCTCTAGAAGAAAAGAGACTTAATTTTTGAAATTCGAGAGTTTTGCTTCTATTTTAAGAGAATAGAGGTCTAGGTTTCTATATTTAGAAAGATACTTAGTTATACTATTAGATTAGTAATACTATTACGTAATATAGCTTATATAAGCTATAGGTAAAAATAAATTACTAGAATAATTAAATAATAAGTTAAAAAATATATAGTAAAATTAAGATTACGTAATCTTATTAGTAAGCTTTAGATATTTAAATAAACTTAGAATCTAGAGGTATAATAGATAGAAATTTATAAAAAACAAAAAAATAGAATATTTTTATATAGCTTACTAAGCTCTTATTAATATTATTTTCTTATAGAGCTAAGTTTCTAGATATTAGATATATAACTTTTATATAAATAGCCCTTATAGTTATAAAGTTATAAGCAATTTTAAAATTTTAATTTTATACTTTAGTTTATAAAAATAAAGTTTATAAGATAACTAGTTATATAACTTCCTTTATAGATAGATATATATATAGACTATACTATATATAAAAATAAAGAAATTCTATATGTAAAATAAAAAGATTTACTTAACTAAAGTTTTAGTAAAAAAATAGACTTTATATTATTAACTATTTCTTATTATATAGTATTACTAAGCTCTTTTTAATATAGTAGCTAGAAAGAACTAAACGTTTTCTTTATAATAGTATATTTCTTACCTCTATAGCTATTCTAGATAAATAGTTATAAGCTTTTAAAAAAGCGTAAAAAAAGAACACTTTTTTTTATGTCACCCCTCTATATATAACTTTTTATTATACGTATACTAATAGAGTTATAGACTACTAAACTTATAGCTCTAAAAGGCTACTAGCCTCTAATAGCAATTCGTCTCTAGTTTAGAATACTAAGGCTGGAGGAGTATTACTGCTATAGCAAACTCTAAAGCGTTAGTAATTACTATTACTAGCGTTATAAAGTTAAAGTACTAGAGGATAGGCGCGTCTATAAACTTTAATTAAAGAGTTAAGAAGGCGTTATAGGCCTCTTTAGGCTAGAACTAGATTTAGTTCTACATAGTAGGACCCTTCTAGTTCTACTTTCCCTTCTTCTAACTCTTTAAGTTAAAAACCCTATAGAGCTAGCTTAGAGCCTAGGCGGCTGTTATATAGTCTACTAGTAGAAGTATAATCTTAAAGTAATTATAAATAAGTCTTTAATAGAAGTTTATAAAACCTAGGAACACCTAGATATTCTTAAAGCACTCTAGCTTAGGCTATTCCTTAATTATTTATACGCGTACTAGGTCTATTACTACTCCTTTTATAGTAATAATAAAACCTAGAAACTTAATTATCTTTATTATAAGGGAATATTTAGATGCCTTGCAGTATAGTCTCTATTTAATAAGATAGTTAAGAACCTTAAGGACGTGCCGCTTATAGTTCGCCTTATTTCTAAAGTAGATTAGAATATTATCTAAGTAGACTACGTAGGTCTAATCTAGTAAACCTCCTAAAATCCTATAAATATAGAGCTAGAACGTAGCTAGGGCATTAGCTAAGCTAAAGAATATAATAAGATACCTAAAATGTCTATACCGCGTCTTAAAGGCAGTCTTCTACTTATCTTCTTTCTTAATGCGAAATATATAGTAGGCGTTATAAAGATTAAGCATTATAAAGACCTTAGCCTTTAATAGGCGATTTAACATCTTACTTATAAGTAAGATAGAGTAATAGTTCTTAACTATAACCTTATTAAGTCCTCTATAGTCTACATAGAGTTAAAGTATCCTATTAGCTTTAGAAGTAAAGAGAATAGGAGCACCCGCAGGTATCCTGCTTAGATAAATCTAGCCCTTCTTCTATACTGTATTAAGGTATTCTTATAGAATATCTAACTTATAGTAGAAGAGGTTATAGATTAGAAGGTTTAGAATCTTCTTCCTCTCTTTAATCTAAATAGCATAATTATACTTGCTATTTAGCCTAAGGGTATGTGTGTAATACTTACTAAAAGCGTACTACTAAGAGTAAAACTTAGGCGAAATATACGTAAGTTTCTTAGAATCTAGAGTATTATTAGTATTATTTATGCTTAAATATTTATTAGTGTTGTTAGAGTATACCTAGGTAATACCTATAGGTAACGTAGCCTAGTAGTAGCCTATATTAAAGACGCTAGCTACTATATAGTAAGCTACTGTTTTAGAAAGCTATAAGAGCTTTAGAAAGTTCTTAACATACTTTTAAAGGTAATCTAGAATCTTAAGAGTGTAGTTCTTTAACTAGAGCAGCCTATAATAATAATAATACTCTACGTCCTGCTACACATTACTACTAGGCCTAGTAGTATATAAGGCAGGCCTAGAGTCTTTCTAGAGCAGTTCCTGTATAAGGACTTCCTTTCTAGCATTATTACTTATAGGTTAAATAATATAAGATGTTAGATAGAATACGTATACTCTCTTCTCTAGACTATAATTCTTAAGAAGCTTATTAGTAGGCAGTAACTAGATTTAACTATTATTACTATCCCACTATTTAAAAGTACTATCCTTAAAATGGACTTTAGGGTTAGCTTCTTAAAGTTAGAGGTACCGCTAAATTAGGTTATAATCTAAGAAGTTAGCTGCCTAGTATCTCTAAGAGCTAACTAGCTTATCTTATCCCCTACTATCTATATAGATAAGAGAGAGATCGTATAGTAATTTTAGCTATATTTAGTAATTATTAAGGAAGCTCGCGTCTAGCTTCTAATAATAGTAAGCGTATAAGAGACTATATATATAAGTAATATTAGCACTAATAATGTTTAGCTCTATATCTATATTATACAGACCTTAGAGAATAGTTATTCTACTATTAGAGAGCTTTAGCTAAATATTAATAGTAATATAAAGTTATTTCCTATTTAATTTTAGCCCTAGCAGTAAATAGAATAGATTCGCGACTAGGGCTTTTCTTTTTTTAGATTATTATTACCCTTCTAGTTATATTAGTTCTTTTAGTAAGGCTTAAACTTACGTAATATTTCCTAAGAAGCAGTTAAAGTAGCATTAGTTCTTTTTAGAAGATAACTGCTAGGTATAGCCTAGAGTCTAGCTAGTAGGTTTCTAGTCTTATCTCTTATTTCTCTAATTTAACTAGGTATTTAAATTAGAGCAAGGCTGTTTCTTATTTTAAGTAGGTAGGCTTCTAGAACTAGTCTAGAGAGTCCTTAAAGCTTGCTTAGAATAAATAGCTGTCTCTGTATTACGTATAGCACGCTGAAACTCTAACTACGTGCTAATAAATTTAAGTAAGCTATTACACTATATCTTCTTTTATATAGTCTTAGAAAGGCGGCTCTATATAAAGGCGATCTTTTGCTTATAGAGTTTCTTATTATCTAGTATATAGAAGGGGCTGCGTTCTAGAAGACTCTCGCGTTAAAATAGGTAAGTAATAAAGGTATTAAAGATTTCGCCTTCTCTCTACTCTATATTCTAGAAGTAGTAGTAGTTCTTAAACCTTATTAAGAGTAGATTCTAGATAAGCTTCTAAACTTTAGTTTAAAGCTAATTCTAGGTTTCTACTACATCTTTATTAACTACGCGCCGTATAAAGTTCTTATAGACTTTAAACTTAATCTAGTTAACTATCTATTAGGTTTAAGTTACTAAATTATCTAGGAGGTTAATATATTCCTAGATGCTAATTATGTCTTGTATCTACGCGTTAACTAGAGAAGTAGATAATAAAATATACTAATTTAATATAGCTAGGCTATAAAATAACTATTTAGAGATTATATAATTTATTTAAAAGAGTATAATATAAATAATTAAGTTAACTATAAATAGTTAAGAGTAAGAAGATTCTCTAGATCTTTATACTTTCTCTCTTTCTAGTCTAATCTCGCCTAGAGCCTCTACTTCTAGAATTACTTACCTTAGCAGGATTATAGTTATATAATTACTAATCTAAACTTACGTCTAGTAGTATCGCTCTACTGGGCTAATTCTTACTTAATTACTTTTTAGTATAAGTATTTAGCTACTATACCTCTTCTTTTATTCTATAGTTATAACATCTAGGTGCTATTATATAGATATTACGTTAACTGCGCCGCATCTTAGCTAATATTAGTACCTTTAATAGCTATCTATATCTATATAGTATAGAATATACGAATTTATCTAAATTACACTAAACTACTATAGTAAAACGCTGCCTTATAGATGCCTTACCTATATTATAAATATTCTAAATAACTCTTTATTACGTCTACATTAGTATTACTGCCTCGCACGTGCCCTCGCTTACTAAGCAAGGTCTATACATACCTTCGTATTAGTATATATATTATTCTATACTACGCCTAGTATTAGAAACTAACACTACGTACTATATCTTTTAGATATATAGCCTAGTAGTATAGAGCTAGCCTGTTACACTCTTGTAATAATTATAAAATAAGCTGTCTAGCTGCTATAGGTTTTAAACATATAACTACTAGATTATACCAGTAGCGCAAGCCGCAGCCTATAAGATTATAGGATATACTATTATAAAACAATGCCTGATACTACTCCGCTATGCGGCTAAAAAATAATAATATCCTGCAATCTATATTATCCTCAACAGAGTAATAACATATACTGCATAAACATTATATGCAGGGTAATATTGCATCGTGCAGGCCTGCCTTGCCTCAGCAAAGGGTCGTGACAGTAGACGGCGTGGCCATGCTAGCAGCATACCAGCATGCCGTCAAGCCTAGGCAGCCGCGCAAACATATTCGATGTGCACCGGCTAAAGCAGACGCGCAAACAGGAAGGCGGGCCAGGTGCGCGCGTCGCGGGTAGGCCGCAGGGTCGGTCGCTCAAGAATGCCCCCAGTGCGCCCAAGGATGCACCCTGCCAAGGACGGGTCTGGCCAATCGGCGTCATTCAAGGATGCCCCCCGGGGGGCAAACTCAAGGATGTTCATGTGGGGTGGGTCATATCTGCGATCATTCGCCGTGCAGATTACCGTGCGTCTTTCTTGCTTTTTGCATTCCTGCGTAATTCGCGTACCTCGGGTTGCGGCTGACAGATCTGCATACCAACGCGCATCATCTGCCAGGATTCGAACCGGTCAGCGTCTTGTCGAGGTCGCAACATTTGTTTCAGCCTTTTAGGAGGTGTTCGAAACGACTGGGTAGAAGCCCTGTTACACATGCAGGGCGCAGCTTCCTGGGCTGCGCCATGACGTGTTTGGTTGCCTTCATGGAGAATCTGACTGCTCGAATGCTTTGTCGAGCGACAGTCAGATTTCCTAGGCTTCAGTGGACTAAATGGGATTTATAGATTACCATTCCCCTTCCGTTTATGACCCACAAACTGTGGAGATCATGGCAGCGCAGTCTTACGAGCACATCCCGGATGAAGAATTAGCTTCGCCCTCCTTTGTCCCGCCGCATGTCGAAGCACATCAGGAACAGACCCATGATGCCATTGCTTACTCGTCAACTCCACGTCCTAACGAAGAACCCCTGCCGAATGTGAACGGATCGATAGCTCCAAGCGCGAGCGACGAAGACATTGCGAACGCGGATATCACCTCAGTCCCAGCTGAACCACAACTTTTAAAAGGAGGGAAGGACCAGACACTATCGACTTTCACGATTTTGGACTGGTGGTGGGAACTCCTCTCATGGGTAATCGGCACATTATCTCTCTTCGCACTGCTCCTTCTCCTAGCCTTGTTCAGCGACAAAGCCGTCACTTCCTGGAACTCTAAAGTATCCATCAACGCCATTGTCTCCGCTCTTGCACAGACAGCCCAATCATCGCTGGCGGTGTCCCTGGGCAGTGGAATTAGCCAGTTGAAATGGGATTGGCTTCGGACGCGGCGGCAGAGGAAGGATATAGAAACTTTCGACAACGCGTCTCGGGGTCCTTTGGGCAGCCTTGTGCTCGTATGGAAACATATTTTTCGAATCAGGGAAATGTAAGCAGAAGTTCTTAGTCCAGTAGAGACTTGAGCTGAGACCTCGCAGACACCCGGCCCAGCTAGGGGCATTGGCAACCGTTTTTCTCGTTACCTTTTCGACCTTCGCGCAGCAAGCAATTAACTCCAGAGAGAGGACGGCGCCGTTGACATATGGTGGGACGATATGCCGCGCAAACAACTTCACAGTACCTTCGACCGAGGACCAGGGCCGCGATATTACAATAACGCACGGGGCCCTAGATGGACTCAGCAGAGAAAAAATCAGCTTCTCGGAAGTCTCGGGTCAATGCCCCGGGAAGAGGTGTGTTTGGGATGTTTACAACTCACTGGGCATATGCGTCCACACTGGGCAAGTGGTTAACGCGACGTTCACTTGTACGAGCAGCCCTACCACATGCACCCTGAGCAAGAAGGTGGACTCGTTCTACAACAAAGAACATCTCCAAAAGATCGCTCAAGGCATGTATGAGAAATCCGATACGTTCCAGATGTGGAGTCCAGCCTCGTACCAGCCGGCAATCAACGACACGGCGCACATCTATTTTGCCCTAACCGACAGGCCCAATAATACTGACACCAGCACCAACACCTCCTTACCCATCACCTTCTTCAAAGCGACATTCGAGATCTGCATGCACACATATAGCACCATAGTCGAGGGTAAAGAAACATTCACAGAACTGTTGCGACATGGCCCAGCACTGACTAAAGATCCAAACTGGCGCTGGACTCCAGACCGAGGAAAACCGCGCTATCGCGACTGCGGAGAGACGGATGGTGTCGCCGCCTGTCTGAACGCGTACAACAAGTACGACAGCACGTTTCTTTTGAGATATCTCTCCCAGGACCTTTTGAAAGGGAGAGGCGTCGAATACGACGCAATAATTTTCTTGCTGCGTACCGATTTTCAGAAGCCGGATGGTATTGAGCGGACGGCGACTAGAATGCAAAATCTGGCTGTTAGTCTGTCGAATGCGTATGTTATTCTCGTGGACATCAACTTGATATACTGACAAGACATCCAGCATGCGGCAATCACCTCATAGCGCCGAGATGATCGAGGGGCTCGTGGAATATTCGGAGCAGTACTTCTGCGTCGTGATCCCGTGGCTGATTTTACCCGTCGTAGTCTGGCTTTGCTCGTCAGTCTTCCTGCTTGTAACTCTTTTAGTAACGAAGCGGCATCGGTCGCCTATGTGGGAGGCTTCTCCTTTGATACTCCTGGATTGCAAGAGTGAAGACGTGGATCTGGTGTCTGATCGGACTGTACGGAAACGGGAAAAACGATGGGCTAGTGAGGCGGTGTTAGAAGAAAACGATGGATCGTGGAGACTATGCGAGCATCCAAGTTAAGATACAATATCTATTTCGATGGAGCTGGGCATGTCCAGGCGTAGTACAATATTACGAAGGATATCTACAGGTCCGGGACGAAGTTCAAAGTGAGTACGTAGAATACTGCAAAGCACATCCGGCTAGGATTAGACACCGGCTGTGTAGTAGCGCGGGATATTCCAACGGTTAGTAATTGAATGTTGGGAAGCTTGTCCAGTGTTGCTGGTAGAAGTATTAAGTGGTAAGGAAAGTACTGTCAAGTATCCGATTAGACAATAGCTATGAAGCAACGCAAGGCGTTCCAGATGTCGGTAATAAAATGTCGGGAGGCTTATCCAGGCTAGCTGTTAGAAGTACAAAATAATTTAGGAAGTCACCGCAAAGCACATCTCAATATAATGTACAATGGCTGTGTGGCAGTGTTAGGCTGACCGAGGGACATCTAGGTAGAGTAGGTGCAGCTAACGCACGCGAGTCTATGCGCCACTCCTGCGCGATCCAAACCGGTCAGTGGTCGCCACGCTGCACCTCAGCCACCACAAAGTTAAGACCCCAACCAGAATCTGCCTAGACATCTACATAATGGCTGAACCTTAGCCAGGCTGCCGTCCCTCTTAACCCGCCGTACAGCATGGCCGAACCTCTCTTAGTTATCGCCAGTGTCGCCGGCGTTACCATCTTAAAAGCCATCTACAAGATCGTGCACGCCGTTAAGCATGCTCCTAAAGAATTATCAGAGATGGCGGGGGAGATTTTGCTTCTATCTTCTGTTCTGCGACACCTGCAAAGCGCGGCTTATTAAGGATATTAAGCGCACTGTAAAGAAAAGAGTTGTAAACAATTAGGTTAATTAGCTAAGAGAAGCGTTAGGGGGCTAAGTTAACCTAATAATTAAACTAATTGGTGTTTTTATGTATAAAAAGATGTAGATTTTTAGTTATTATTATTCTATTTTCTTACTTAATACCTCTTCTCTAAGATATACTTAGAAAGATCTATACTATTAGTAAGAGTATAATTAAGATTTATAAGCCTAGCTTTTATCTAAGACTATATATACTAAGTTATAGATACTAATTAAGAACTTTATTTTTATCTCTTAGGCTTTACTATATTATCTATCTTAGAGAACACTCTCTTATAGTAGTAAGATAATGCTAGAATAAACAGTATATTTATCTTTATCCTTATTATATAGAGATAGTCCTTCTTAAGGCCTAGCTAGTAAATAATAGAATCTAGGGTAAGAGAGTAATTAATAAAAAGATAAAGCTTCTTTACATACTAATAGTTATCCTTATTCTTTTAGTTAATACCTAGAACTAAATTAAGCCTTATAAGCTTTATAGGATCCTTTATAAAGGCGCTAAATTACTAACCTTAGCTCTTTTTTATAAGAAAGAGTTAGTAAGATTACTATAATTAAGTTTATATATCTTCTAGATGTTAGAACTAAGAGTGTAAAACGTAAGGCGAAAAGGATAGAATAACAGTAATAGAGCGGGGCGTTACTATGCCACCTATAACTAAGATTATATAATAAGTACTATTCTACTAAGACTAACTATCTGTTACGTTCCTACGGGGTAGCTAGTCCTATAAGAGTAAGTTAGTTCTCGGGCAGAAGCGACAACAGGAAGAAGGTTGTTAATTACGTAAGTAAGTAACAGGATAGTTAGTATTAAAGTTATAAAACTATTAAATTAATAATGCTTAATAGAATCTAAATAATAGATTGTTAACTAAGTTAAACACTAGAAACTATAAGGGTTCCTGCTGTTCCTATATACTTATAGCTCTAGTGTTAATAGTTGGTTGTAGGACTATTAATAGTTGTAATAGTTCCTACTAAAGCTATTGCTAGTCCTTAGCGCGGCTATTAATTACGTAATACAACAATAATTAGTGTTTATGTCTTAGTACCTTTTGTTAGTGTCTAGGTGCGCGACTAATTATTATTCTTATTACTTATTTAACTTACTAGTTGTAACATTATTCCTCTCCTTTATATAATTATTCTTAATTACCTAACATCTTATAGGGTTAGTTTATAAGCGGTTTGCCCTACCTGCCTTATAAGTGTCCCGCAGTTATTATATCTTCTAACTCTTATAAACGTTAACTCTGTCTCTTTTATAAAATTCTTGCTGCTAACACTATCGCTAACGTTCCTTATAATAGGTATTTTTCTAAAAGCTTAAGTTACTACGTTATACTAAATTCTTATTTAAAGTGTACTAAGTGCGTTCGCGCAGGAAAGCTATACGTTAACATATCTTAGCTATTACTTAACTAGACTAGAGAGGAATATTAAGTAAAGGTAGATATAGATAAGAAGCTATTAGTAGAGGTAATATCCTAGTTATTACAGAATAAGAAGATTCTAGTATAGGCTAAGGAGCGTGCTACGAAGAAGGCTATGTGCCTTATATTAGAGCTTAAGGCTAAGGGTAAGGTAGTAAACGCTAAAGTAGACTATCTAGCTGCTTCTATTAGTATAGAGTTTTTGCTAATAATGTAGTTAACTTTATTAGCTCTAGACAACGCGGTAGTAGGCTATAACGTCGTAGATACTAGTTTATCCTTAGGACCTTTCTAGAGTGCGTTACTCTTATCTATTTCTATCCTAGCTTCGTAGCTGCGTTTATCCTGTATAGTAGTAAGCGTTAAACCTTAGTCTTACTTCCCTAAGTAGTTACTAATAGTTTTATAGGTTAGCTTTAGGTTCCTATATATTCTCTAACTTAGGATAACCTTTCTATTTTACTAGCTATTCCTAGTAGAAGTCGCTGTCTTAGAAGTCTTATTAGTCTACTTCGCGGTACCTGCGTAGTGCTTTAACTTTATACTTGTTATCTTTATCCTTCTAATAGTAGAACGTTATTTATAACGGTGTTCTAGGGTCTGCTAGTTCTAGGGCGGACACGTAAAACACTAGGTAAACCTTTACATTACTTAGGAGTTAGAGTTTATAATTTACTAGGCTAATTTATTTAAAAACTAAAAACAGTCTAACTTTTACGTAGTCTAGTCTCTTGCTTAGTCGTATTGTGCGAAGATTTTTTATAAGCAGATATGCTCTATCCCCCTTCTTTAGCTAAGGTGCTATTTTTCATTTTTAGTTATTATATTAAATGCTTTTCTATTATGCCTCTTATATGTTTTTCTTTATTTCTTTATGTGCTTTATATATGTCCTTAGCGTTATTAACTGCTGTTTTAGTTTATACTTTTATTAGTAAGGTTCTTTTAAAGAGATATAGAT